>PVKP010033060.1:0-25335 GCA_004027715.1 Plecturocebus donacophilus | reverse complement strand
TTTACTCCGCACCAAGAGCCGCCGAGCCGAGGCGCCGGCAAAAAAGCCGCGCCAGCCGAAAGGGTCACGCTAGCGACCCGTGGGGCTCCTCCACTGGGAATGTCCTGGTCCGTGGGCAGCAAAAATTTATCAGTAAGTGTGGCGTCCACTGGCTCTCTGCGCTTTTACTGGGAGCTGCAATCCTGAGCTGCTAGTGATCGGCCATCTTGGATCTCTCTCCGGAGTGATTACTTTTTAGTAGAGAAATTCACTTTTTTAAAATTTTGTGCGTGTGTGTGTCCATGTCTGTGTGTGTCCATGTGTGAAGGACAGAGGAAACATGGTAATGTAACATATTTACAGGTGTTGCTTTCTTGAGAATAGGAGAGAAAATAATTGTCCATTGTTACATGGGTGGCAGCAGATTTTGTTTTGAATGTTACTTATTGTGTTAACCTTCCTTTTTACATTACTGATAAAAAAATTTGTTTCTTAATTTTAAGATTAATTTTTTCATGGATTATTCATCATATTCCTCTTCATTGACTTATTGACTATTTTACTAACTTGTTTGAAATGTGTAAAGTGACAGAAAAGGTAAAGACAGACCCAAATTGACTGTCCTACTATCATGAGGTATAAAATTGTGGACAATAAAGTACTTTTATTATTTTAAAGTAAGTTTATGGGTTTAGATAAAAATATTTAGAAATATTTTTACATAATAAAACTATAATTTTAATTTTTTTAATACTCCTAAGTTCTGTTCAATAGTAATTTTACAATACTTTGTAAATCTGGAGGGCATGTGATATTTCTAACATTGATATTTCCTTAGGTAAGTCACTTGAACTCTGAGTTTAAATTCTCTCTATACAGTGAGAATTACATTTGAGTCTCAGAATTAAAATGATTTAAATTTAATAAATACAAATGCTAAGGACTTTGCTATCAATAACAGTAACTGCTGTTAATATTTTTTTCTTTTTCAGTTATGATAGTCATGAGATTTCAATTTAAGGACCCTTTCGATTTAATAATAACTAGACTTAAGCTTCTTTAGGTGTTATCCCTCAATCACTTGTATCAATAGCATCTGATTGTTAAAATGCAGAATCTTGAGACCCACCACAAACCGGTTAAATCCCTGATGGTTCAAGTGGTTGGTAGGCACATGGAAGATTGGGACCAGATAAGTGTCATGTTTTAGCTGAAAAACAAAGGGAGACGTAAAAAGTGACTTACTAAGATTTCCACCTGTAATTAGCTCAAAATAAGGCATAATCTGTGAAATATTTATCCAAAATTATATTTACTGACTAGATTTTATATTCATGTCCCTTCCAAATAACCCATTTCTCTTTTCTTTCAGAGTCTCTCCATTATTCCTTTTAACTTTAATCAACAAACCACTGTTCAGCATATAGAGCCTCTGCATGGCTGGGCGTGGTGGCTCATGCCTGTAATCCCAGCACGTTGGGAAGCTGAGGCGAGTGGATCACTTGAGGCCGGGAGTTCAAGACCAGCCTGGCCAACATGGTGAAACCCCGTCTCTACTAAAAATACAAAAATTAGTCATGTGTGGTGGCACATGCCTGTAGTCGCAGCTATTTGGGATGCTGAGGCATGAGAATTGATTGAACTTAGGAGGTGGAGGTTGCAGCAAGCCAAGATCATGTCGCTGCACTCCAGCCTGGGCAACAGAGTGAGACTCTTTGTCAAAACAAAATAGACAAAAAACTGTACAATTTTACATTCTTTTGTTCAGTTTACCCTATTTGCAGAATCACTTAGGTCAGAGAGTCCCTCCCATGTTCTCAAAGAATTCACAGTAAAGTTATATCTGTAGGCTTCTTTATCACATACCTGCTCAGAAGGTAACTGGTAGGTTGCTTGTTCTGTAATTGTGATCTGAGAAGAAAGGATAAAGTAAGGATGATACATAGACTATGGACCCTATAATTTCTCTTAATTTATTCTGAGCCCTGTTTTGCCTCAGGCTTCACAGTTTTCTGTGATGTTCTGGCTGAGATTAACTGTGTTGAAACAGTGAACAGATGTCTCTTGAATCTAGTTAGAACCAGTGCCACCAAAGAATCTCAACCCCAAATGATACATCTAGCTTGGCATATGCTTTTACTTCTACTTTGGATCATGGGTGTTTAATTGTTGATATTTAAATAACAGTGATAGTCCCATTAATTTATAACCTTCCTGTATTTTGGTGGCTGTAGGTTTTCATTTATTCCTTTCCTATAACTGTTTTGAGCTGGCAGTTAGAAAAATCTAAAGTACTGAACAAAACACAAAGAGAATTAACTAGATCTCTGCCTCTGAATATTCTAAGCTTTGGTGTGGACTTGTTCTAGTCTTTCTACTTCTGACAGCCTGCAAAGGGGAGAAAAACATTCTTCTTGACTTACTTTTGATAAGTGAAGTAAGGTGCATATTAGACAAACCAAGCTTTTAAGTGATACTTAGTGGGTGTTTTCATTACTCACTGACCACTCTTTCATATATATGTGTGTGTGTGTGTGTGTGTGTGTGTGTGTGTGTGTGTGTGTGTGTGTGTGTGTGTGTGTATATATATCTCTATATATATATCATTACCATCATAGAATGTATCACCTTGTTAATTTAACTCTAAAATACTGCTGATTCCCTGCACAGTGTCAAAGGTTTTTTTGAGGTTTAAAAAAATTTGTATAAAATCTGAGCATTCACAAAATCTGAGCATTCACGCTGGGTGTACTGACTCATGCCTATAATCCTATCATTTTGTGAGACTGAGGTGGGAGGATTGCTTGAGCCCAAGTGTTTGAGACCAGCCTGGGCAAAATAGTGAGATCCCATCTCTAAAACATAAAAATAAATTTAAAAAAAAGACCTGAGCAGTCAATATTCACCTTCAAGAAAATTCATGTAAGGTTATGTGTGGGGCATGTTCACTCAACAAAGTAACTTATCTTTTCCCCTTTCCATTATGCCTCTGTTCTAGCCTTTCTCTTTGTTTCAAATGTAACCCTGCTTAGTTCTCTATGTAAGGCTTAACCTGGGTCACTTCTTTTAAACTTATCTCATCTACCACTTCTTTCATAAAGCATTTTCTGTTTATTTTTCTTTCTTTCAAAATAGATACAACCACCCCATTAAAAAAACGAATCTGTATTATGCACATGGTACTCATTCTCTTTGAAAATTGTGCATGATTGTTTATTTTTCTTTGATGGCTATGGAAGAAATGTTAGGGATGCAAACTCTTGTTTTTCTCATCTTTGTCCTTTGGCTGAACAGTTTCATTTGTATTGTAGGCACAGTGAATAGTTCTTTAAAATATTTATCTATTTTGGCATTATTTGTTTTATGCAAAAATAGATAAAACCTTACAAGATACTGTTAATTTACAGTTATTTCTTGGTAGCTAACAACTGTTGATTGTGTTTCATTTTTGTATTCATATGACACTGTGTTAGGTTGACAAAGAACTATAAAAATACAGAATATCTTTTTAAGTTTGGCAAGACCATTTTGCCCTATGGCTCAGAGATCTTAAAACCAGGTTATTAGTATTTAAATTATGTAGATACTGCCCTTGAATTTCAGTAGAGGGCATAATTAAAACAAATATATGAATTTATAAATATTTATTGCACAACCCAAGCCATTCTATGGGTAGTGAAGAATATTGCCATATTGAATGAGGGAGTACACCTGAATCAGGGAAAGCAGCCTCCAACTAAAATTAGGGGACACTTCTATTTCAATTTGATGTTAACAGCTGGATTAAGATCCAAGTTCTTTTTGCTCAGATAATAAGTATTTTGTGAGTTCACAGAAACAAGGGATATGCTAAATATTTTGTGTGTCGTTTCATTTGCAAACTGTGTAAAACAACTATAAAGTAGATGGTGATATTTTTGTTATCAGAGGAATAGATTCAAGCTCAGAGAAGAGAGAGAGCTGGGGTTTAAGCCTCAAGTTGTCTTGGTTCTCAAACCCTTGCTCTTAAGCTTTTTTTTTGAAAACTGGAGAATATGGAAAAAGCTAGTCTCTGATGAGGCTTTCTGTGGGGAAAACACTGAACCATAGTAAGTGATTTTTAAAATTTTAGTCATATTTAAGTCACATTACAGGAATTCACTACTAAAGGTAGTATAAAGTCCTTAAAGGATTCTGCAGCAGAATGTAATTGATACTACTTTGTATTTAGGCGTGAATTACCGTTCACTAAGTCGGCTCATCTCACCAATCCTTGGAATGAACATAAACCAGTAAAGATCGGACGTGATGGACAGGTTTGTGGTTTTAATTGATTGTTCAGAAAACATACATTTAATCAACGCTTTTACAGATCTTTATTGATGGATTTGTTTTAACCATTTTTGATGAAAGAGATCATGTATTTGAGAAAATAGTCTTATCTGAAGTATATAATTACTGTGATTATGACTAACAAGACATCCATTAATATTGAAATATAGGTAGCTTTATATGGTACTTTCGTATAATTGAAGAGAATATTTTTAAAGAGAATTGGCCAGATTTTAATTTTTTTTTTTTACTCTATTATCACTGTCTAACAGATTCTTCAGTTTCTGTAATACATTTTAGAATTGTTACTAAGTATATGTGCTTACGTTTTCTGAGTAGAAAGCAATTTTCTGAGAAGATTAAATGTATGTAGTCAGGTTTTAAATCTGCAAAAGGAATTGAAAATGTGGAGTAGTTAAAATAAACCAAAACCTTTTACCCTTGTAACTCTCTCATGTAATTCTGAACCAGAAATTTTATTTTATTTTTTAATTTTAATTGTTATTTTTTTGGAGACCTGGTTATGGGAGTGGCTAATTTTTGCATTTTTGGTTGAGACTGGGTTTCACCATTTTGTGAAGCTGATCTCAAACTCCTGGCCTCAAGAGATCCGCCTGCGTAGGGCTCCCAAAGTGCTGGAATTACAGGGATGAGCCACTATACCTGGACGCACTGAAGTAATACGATGTTTTATTGCTCATAAGTAAAAATGTTTGTACTATAATTGAAAATGATTTAATTTTAAAAAGCCCATAGATTGGTCTGCCTTTGTGATAAATTTAATGAATTTCAGTGCACTTTGTAGATTATAATTATCAAAGTTGTTGGCACACACACTAACATGTATTTTTCCTGCATTGTATTAAGATAAATGAGTTTGCTCTGATATTTTTGTATTTTGCACAAAGAAATACTCCCTTTTTTCCAGTGGGCGACTGCATTTGTGTATTTAACTTTGGAGATTGTACACTTTTAGTTTTTACCCTTCATATAAATATATACGAAACACTTTTGAAATGTTTTATAAATCTGGAAGTTTTATTCGAATCCCATATGATCATCAGCCTTGGAAAGAAAGCCTCCAAGTCAGTTTTTGTTCTGCTACATCAGGAAAATAAAAGCCTGTTGAAAGGGTGTGTTTTTGTTTTGTAAATTGCTACTTTCCTATTCTAGGAAATTGAACTTGAATGTGGAACCCAGCTTTGTCTTCTGTTTCCCCCTGATGAAAGTATTGACTTGTATCAGGTCATTCATAAAATGCGTCACAAGAGAAGAATGCATTCTCAGCCCAGATCACGAGGACGTCCATCCCGTCGAGAACCAGTCCGGGATGTGGGAAGGTTAGAAACGTTCTTTGGACTGATAATAGGCACATGTATCAGAATAACATGATGGAGGAATATGATTCGTCAAAAGTTTGTCCTGCGGTAAAGAAGAAAGAGAAAATCCTCAAATCAAGCTGCATGGACTAGTTTGTGGCTTCATTGAGGATTTCACATGGTCACCTTGGTCTCAGTCATTTTTCAAGAGGAAAATGGGGATCTTTCCTTATGCAGAAAAAATAATCTGATAACCAGTGATAACCAGTTCAGATTAGATAATACTCTGATAATACAATGTATACAGTTGAAACGAGGTAGGCATTTGTTGCTAAGAACAGGCTAGAAAGGAAGAGGAGGAAGTCTTTATTTGCAAAAATTGTTAATATTTTGTAAAAAGCCTTTTCTTTCAGGTGTGTCTCTGGATAAGCCTTATCAGATATGGGACTTTTTGAAGGATCACTAATATTTTTTCAGAAGATGACGCCTCATTTAGAGGATAAAATATTTTAAGTTATTTTGATATTCAAGAGGAGCATTATTGGGACTATTTCAGATTTTATCACCGTGATGTGTTAACCCTATTGCCAGATATTCTCTAACATGTACCCAGTGAATTCATACATCTTGCTGATCTTCTGAAAACAATAGGTTCTTTCCAAAGGGGATCAAGTGGCCCTGGGAGACCCGGCAACAAACCAAAAAGAAGGGCTGTTGCTGTGTCTGTTTACAACTTTTCCAGATGCTGGCAGTACCTGTGGACTTAAAAGTGTTTTTTAGAGGATCGCCATGGTTATTGATCACTACTTTATGAACTAAACAGCATTTTCCAGAAAAAGGGGGTTTAACTTGTTACAGAATTGGAGAAGTCTTTGCAAAGAACTGATATAAGCCCTTCTACCCAACACCTTCCCCTGTGTAGATTTGCACACAGCTAAACCTAAAATATTCTGCTAAAGACTATTGGATGTATGGTTGATGGGATGAAACCTTTGGTTAAATTTCCTTTTGGTGGAAACATCCTGTGGTAGGTACAGATAATCCAACAAGAGTCCCCATTTCTTTGAGCTTAAAAAGGACACTGTCGAGTAGGTAGGAGGAAACCTGGCAGAGCCCCTTATTTTTGGCCTAAAAGGACTGAGCACCAAGATGTCTTTTGAAGTTTTAATCTAAGAGGTTTCCAGTGCAATACAATATATACAAGTGAAGTTTTTACCTCAGTTTTGCAATGGACTGCAAACTATACTTATTACACCACCACTCCTTCTCTCAAGCCTGCCAGGGCCTCCATTTATGTATGTGGCTTACAGCTTAAAGTCAGTAGTTGGACTACTATATGAACTGTTACTATCATGTTTTATACCGGTCGTAAATGCACTCCCCAAACTACAGGAAAGCGGTATGTTTATTTTTTAAACCAGCTTTTAATTTTCTTAGTATTATTTATTGTAGATGCAACTGTTTTTATTCTGTTGGGGGGCTTGGGATTATTGCACAAAACTTTACAGTTTGAGTGAACTTGTATTGATTGAAAAAGTTAATGAAAGCAGTTGGTATGCAGACAAATAGCTGAAAACTAGTGAATGCGAGGTTGTTATCAAGTTTTTATTAGACCTTAAGGGTAAAAAGATATATATATTTTCTAAATATTTTGGACTTTTTTTGTTTCTTTATTAGCTGCTAAGTAATTTGAAGTGTATTTAATGATGTGTTAACCCCATTTGTGGAAGACAGTTAAGAGCAGCCCTCTGTAGTCAGTAAAATTTTACCTTCCAAAGAATATATTTTGAACTAGTTTTATGAACTCTGTTAAAATTCTGACCCATTACTTGCCGATTTATAAAAGCAATTTTATTTTGAGGCATTGTCTCTGGAAAAAAATTCCCTTAATTCTTAAATGTCATTAAATGTAGAAAGAAAAACTAAATGTTATTAAGGAATATTAAGAAATTAGTTTTTTTAAACTATTAAGACTAAAAACTTTCATGTAAAGTTGCTTTTAATAAGTATCAAATTTTCTGTATGATCATGTAAGAAATCATAATTTTGTGCAAAGAAGAGGAAAAATAAATTCTTAATTTTGTTTAGACTTAACCTAAAATGACATTTATAAGTTTAAATTTATAAATTTTAGAGTTACATATTGTACAATGGTGATAGGTTTTTTATTTTTATTTTTCAACTGAATGGAGACTTTATTTGGGAAAATGTTTTAATTGTTAAACTGGTATTTAGTTTGAGAATGGCTTTGTTTACTTTTGTTTAGACTGCTAAAATGTGGCTTACATGTTTTATTGGACTAGTCTGCAGTTTTCTCATTATAGCATGAGATGGCAGAGGATATCTACTTCCAGCAGTACATTTAAAGCTTGGTTTATAGGAATTAATTTGAGAATCAAAATGTAGGAATTTTAAAATAATTTGCTCACTAAAAATTAAGATGTTAATTTAAAGTAAATAATGGATTATTCTTTGTACTTACCTCTGTCAGAAACTCTTGCTTTACTCTTTGTTCTCCCAGCAGTTTTTGGTTTAATTTCTAATGTGTCTAATTTGTGTAGGCGTCGACCAGAAGATTATGATATTCATAACAGCAGAAAGAAACCAAGGATTGACTATCCCCCTGAGTTTCACCAGAGACCAGGTTAATATTTTATAATCCTGCAGATATTTGATTTCAAATTACTGAAAAAAAGAAAACAAAAAAACAAAGCTCACAATCCTACAGTTTTAAAAGTGAAAAAAATTCAAGACCTGACTACTTAAATCTTGGGAAATTCTAGTAGTTCTCTTTAGTGTAATTCTTCCTTTAACTTTGTTAAGGTTGTCTAATCTATTCCAGTGTAACTCATCATACCCTATTAATTACCTGAAATTGCTAATTTTGCAAAAATGGAAACTTATCTGCACATGTGTTTAAGATTAAATGTAGTTATGAAAAGCAATAACCTTACATTCTATTAGGTTTTTTTGTTCCTTGTGGTAGTTAGCATTTCATGTGATATATATTCATATAATGCTTTCTTTTTAATCTTTATGTCTTTGGAGAAGAATGGGAAATATTCAGTATGTAATGTAAATGTAGCTTTTCAGTTTATCCCTTACTGGAATTTAAAAGAGCAAACTATATTCAAGAAAGGATATCATATATTTAGAACAGAGTCAGTGACACACTTGTAAAACTTAGGCAGTTAGGAGATTGATGTTAGTGATCATAATAGCATTATTATATATCAAGTGGCTTGATAAGCCTCATTCTTCCAAAATAGGAGTTTCTGTTGTAGAAAGTGAAAATAGTTTTTCCTTAGTAACATAACAACTCAAATGTTTTTACATTTTAATTTGTTGGGTTTTTACTGAAAGAAGCAGGGGAAAGAATATTTTTCTAATCACCATGGGTTTTTCATTTACAGTGTATACATCTTCATTTTTGCAATGTTTGCAATTTCCCCCCCCATCTTAAGTTTACATTTTGAAAAGCTTGTCTGTGGTTTACTTGGTAAGGCCTATATATACCCAGGGTGGAAAGTAAACATTTGTTTTAAGGCAGTCAGTCCTGTCATAGTGTACATTTGTTTTAAGGCAGTCAGTCCTGTCATAGTGTGCTCAAGATAGTTCCTATGCCCTTGCCTTCCCTATGATGCAGAATGAAGAAATTTTCTGATTAGCAAGATTTGGACTGTGAACGTAGAAGATACATATATGAAAGCTTCTCTAGCAGTTTACAATTCTACAATATAATTATTTAGTTACTTCCTAGATTATCATGTAATCTGAGAAGAAAATTTGAAAATGGGATAATACAGTAGTAGCATCACTTAAAGTACATATTTCATGGAAAGAATTGAAACGAGTGGTAAGGAAGGTTTAATTATAATGCCAAAATAGAAAAATATAAATTTGATTTACTAAAATGCTTGATGTTTGAACAGGGTATTTAAAGGATCCACGATACCAGGAAGTAGACAGGTAAGTCGGGTTCACTCTTGCCTAGCTTTGAATTACATTCTTGGAACTAGTTTATGAATTACCTGAATTTAGTTTCACAAATCTTATTCCCAACAGACGATTTTCAGGAGTTCGCCGAGATGTGTTTTTAAATGGGGTAAGCGTTTTATTTTATCTTTAATGTAGATAAAATCAGGCTCTGATTTATTTTACAGTTCTATGATAATTTTTAATTGTATTGACATTATCATCTTTCATTTTAGTCCTACAATGATTATGTGAGGGAATTTCATAACATGGGACCACCACCGCCTTGGCAAGGAATGGTTTGTATTACTCTTATTTTTGCAAGTTACATAACTTCGTTTGCAGTTCTAATATTTCAGGTGCTTAGTCAGAATATGATTGCTACAGTTACTCATTAAAGAGACTTAAAATACAGATTTTTGGCGGTAAATAATTGTATGCTGTCTTTCAAACTAAAGACTAAAAGTTATTTGTGTTAATAGTACAGGCTCGAGAACCGTAATAGCGTATTATGGTAGTGATTAGTAGTGAAAAGTCTGCTTGGGTTCGGATACATTGCTTTTTCTTCCCAACTGTATAACCTTGGGTGAATTTCTTAATACAACTCTTAGTTTTCCTCATCTGTAAAATTTCATGGGTATTCATTGATTCTTTGGCTTATCAAATATATTTAGGACTTTGTGCAAGATACTGTGCTTGTTCTGATTGTGTCCTGATGAATGAAATGAACATCATGACTGTCCCGGTATATGATATTTAATGTAGTTGTGTCAGTCTCACTGTCAAGGAAATAAATTTACAAAGTATATGTGAAGTTTAGCATAGTGCCTCACTAAATTTAATTTTCTGTGTAAAATAAGATTAATTAAACCCTGATTATTCCTGCTGTTTATTTCCTTTAAGAAAACCGAATTTTCGTTTTAGAGTATATTTTAGGATATTGAAGATAGCTGAAGTATTAATTTTCAAGAAATAAAAACCTGGAAGCTTAAGTAGCTTCCACTATTTCCTCACATATTGTCTCTTTATTTTAAATGCTGTATGTTATATGGCCTTTTCATCTGACCTTTGTTTCACTTTAAGGTATACAGTTTTATACCATTATATGCAGATGATTTTGACACTTTTCCCTTTAGATTCTAGGAAATTTTAAAAATGGAAATATTTAATAATATGATCTTGATAGTAACTATGAAAATAATCTTTGATTTACACTTTATTCATTTCATAATGGCATTTAAAAGTTAATTCGCTCCTGTACCTTTTTTTTTTTTTTTAAGAGACGGTTTCATTTGGTCTCCCAGGCTGGAGTGCAGTGGTGTGATCATAGCTCTCTGCAGTCTTGAACTCCTGGGCACAAGTGGTCCTCCTGCCTCAGCTTCCTGAGTAGTTGGGACTACAGAGGCATGTCACTGTGCCTGGCTAATTTTTTTTTACAGAGACGGGATCTCACTCTTTCCCAGGCTGATCTCCAACCCCTGGCTTACGGGATTCTTTTGCTTCAGCCCTCTAAAGCATTAGAATATGGGTGTGAGCCACCATGCTTGGCCTGTTGATGTTTTTAAGAATAGATACATACAAAGTGGTTAACCAGTTCACCACTTGTAGAACTAGAATGCCTGATGTTGTATGCCTGCTTCATCACTTTAACAGTAGTATGACTATAAGCAGGTCACTTAACTCCTTGTTGCCTCAGTTTACCCTTTTGTAAACTAGGAACAAGAGTGTCTCATAAGGTTGCTGTGAGCATTAATGAGACTAGTAAAGTGCTTAGAACAATGCCTGGCTCACAGTAAGCACCATGTAAGTTTGCTATTTCCATTAGTATTTATATGATAGGAGTAGAAAAGTATAAACATGTTATATCTTAGATGATGTATAATTTTCAACAAAGAAAAAGGATATTTTGAAACACTTTAATGCCATCAAAGTAAATCTCTAGTTCAGATTCAGTTATTTGTTTGGGATTGGTGGTTTGGATGAAGGGTTCTAAGAATAGCTTGTTTACAAGGGTATTTGGTAGATTTTTTAATGGAAATGGTTTTCCTTTTTTAGCCCCCTTATCCGGGAATGGAACAACCTCCACACCATCCTTATTATCAGCACCATGCTCCGCCGCCTCAAGCGCATCCCCCTTACTCAGGACATCATCCAGTACCACATGAAGCAAGATACAGAGATAAACGAGTAGTAAGTGCACAAGGAGGAAAAGGTGTGAGGGAACTATTTAGAATTCTGTAGGTAATTTAAATACAGGAAGACTAGAGTATGGTAAATGACAGACCGTTGCATATTCTTACTGCAGACTGTTTTGGAGTAATTCTCAGTTTGTTTTTACTAAAAATGCCTGATTATGCCCCTTTGGATTATACAGATAGAATATATTTCTTTTACTGATCAAATCACAAACTGCTTAAGGCAAACTCCTACAAATACAACTCCTTTTAGGTAAATGTCGTAGGTATATAGTACTTGGGCTATGTTCTCTCCATATTCAGATTTTAATTATACTATGTAATTAATATTGGTAATAGGTATTTCTGAACTTTTGTGAATTCTGATCCAATTTTTGTAGGATAGATGGTGTATATTAAGATAGCTGATGGGCTCTAATCTCATTTAGTCATTTGTTTTTATATTCTACCAAATGTTAAAACTAGTAACTGATGAATTGTTTTACCTCTGGTTATTGTGATGATGCTAGCAGAGAATAACCAGATTGTTATGATATGTAGCAAAAGAATAATTGTCCTTTATTAATTGGTTCTGTTAATTATTTGATAAGGTTTATGTGAAAGCCCTTTTTGATGCCTTCTAAACAGGACCAATGAAAAAAAGATAGACTATCTTTTTTTCTTTTCTGGGTTTTTAAATAGTGGGGCTGAGTTTATTAAATGCTACTTATTTATTTATTCTTTCCTAATAGTACTTTTATTTTTAAAAGTGGAATTATCCTCTTGCAGGTGTTGGAAACATAATTCATATGCAAATTAGTTTGATAGCTTAGAAAGTAGTTTTGTTGTTAAAGTAGGATACACAAGTGAGAATTTTTTCCCCTCCTTACTTAGGGTGATGAGTTTGTATGGGGCCAAATAAACAAACACCTTTTTATTTTCCTGCTTAAGATGAAGAGTGAGCATATTTGTGAGAATCAGAGCAGCTTTCTGTCCTATCTTTGAGACATTTTTATGTGTTGTCAGTAACTTCCTTATCCTCATAAAGGTAATAATTTTCTCTAAATCAAATCATATCACGACCTTTTAAAATAATTTGAGAGTACTAATTAACCAGTTTACAAACTTCAGTAATTTATTTTTAGTTAGGCATACAAGAAAGTAATAATACAGTCTATTTATGATGAAATCTTAGTAGACTAGATGGGTTGTGGTGCCTTAAAAATTCCTGTAAGTGATCACATGGCTTTTAAAATACAAAGTCTAAGATTTTTTTTTTCCTGAACTATATTTATCCTTTTTAACAAGTTGCATTTTATGGATCTTTATGTAGTGGATCTTTGGTTAGTATACATGTTCTCTGCTTATATAATCACATATTATTATATATAAAGGGTAATACGAAATTGTGTTTTTGAATCTTACTGTAGCTAAGTTTTGAAAAGGAACAAAATCAATAAGGTGAGCTGAGAACTCAGAGTAGAAAGTTTAAAGTAGAGCAGAGGCCAAGTTTAGGAGCAGCCTCATCTTTTCCTTGCATATCACATAGTTGTAACAATTGAGTTTGAAAGAAAATACGGAATATAATACTTTAATTTCACCTTAAGAGGGCAGAGTTGGTTCAGTTTGTAAAATTGAAGTTGGTAGAATTGTAGGAAACATGTAGAGTTGGCCTATTCCAGAAAAACATTGATGACATTTAGCATAATTGGCAGCTTATATGAATAATGGTTGAAGGTCATCACTAGTTAATTTCTTTGGCCTAAATTTCACTGAAGGGATCAGATGAAAAAGTCATTAAAGTTAAATGGAAAACTGCATGAGGAGATTGAATAATCTCTTATAGATGTCTAATGAGACATCAACCTTTTCTAAACCATGTCAGCGTACTACTTTCTGGGAATTAATTTCTTAATGCATTTCTTCAGCGTGTTCTCTAAAGAACCTCAGTTACTACATAGGGAATTTTTTATTCTTTAAGTATATTTTAAAATTGTTCACATAAAATGTTTTTTAAAAAAAATCAGGGATCCACTTACAGTATTTGCATTTTTGACATGCCTAATACATTTCTTCCCTTTTCTAGCATGATTATGATATGAGGGTGGATGATTTCCTTCGTCGCACACAAGCTGTTGTCAGTGGTCGGAGAAGTAGACCCCGTGAAAGAGATCGGGAACGAGAGAGAGACCGCCCTAGAGATAACAGAAGAGACAGAGAGCGAGATAGAGGACGTGATAGAGAAAGAGAAAGAGAGCGATTATGTGATCGGGACAGAGACCGAGGGGAGAGAGGTCGATATCGAAGATAATCCGCTTTTGGAAGCAACCATTGTTTAAAGATACAAAAAATCTTGTATTTTTTTTGTGTGTGTTTACAAGTAGTAAATTTATTTTCAGCTGTCAACCTATGAAGTTCATTGTGTAGAAGGATTTATTATGACCCCCCTTTGTTCCAAGCATGCAGTATCATAAGAACTGGAAATACTCAAATCCGCCAAAAATGCACAGCTGACAGTTGAATTGACTTTTGTTGAGGCAGAATGGAACAGTCCAAGAATGTAGATATTGATTCTTTCTCCATAAATGTTCATCTTATAGTGTGTTCATCCTAGAGTTATTTTTGTTTGTTTTTTTCTTTTTTTATCTTGATTGATAACTGCCATGATATTTTACTTTGATGTGTTTCTACATGTAGTTGCACACGGTTCAGTAAAAATAATGCTGCTATCAAGTATGCAAATATTGAAGTAAGATGGTTTGTATGGCAGTGTAGCAGCCTCTTGGTTTTTTTCCCCTTTGCCTCTTTTTTTTTTTAAACTTATAAAGTCACTTTTTATTTTTCTTCAGTCTTCAATGATGAGAGCAATATTAAGAAGACATTGATATCTAATTTTTAATCTTTTTAAATGAAAAATTCCTATGTTCAGTAGCGTGGTTGATGCTATTGTTTAGCCTTCCTCTCCAAACTGTATACATTGGCTTGGAATGTTCACAACTTGTGTGCGTGACAGCGGAAGATGATTCCCATATTCTACATTGCTACTGTTTTGTATAAAATAAATTGGTAAAGATTGACACTTATCTTCTGCATTTTTTTTTTCTTATCTAATTGCTAGTTTTATTATGCAGTAATGAACATAAAAGAATGCTTTTTGTGGGGATTTTAGGAACCACATTTGCTTTTTTTGTGGCACATTTTAGCAGAAATGATTGACCTAGAAGTAATTAAAAGCTTACTTCTCTTTCTAATATAAGATACACAGAGTTATGTTAGTATTTTGGTTAAGTATTTATACACCTGATAACATTTTTGAGCCTACTCTGACTACAGAATCGTTTATTTAGGTTTTCTATTTGTTATTTTAGTCTTCTGTAAGTGAAACTCCTTTGTACATGCTTTCTGCTTTACTTCATAAATGGACTTTTAACTCTCTTACATTAGTTCTGTGTTTTAAGTGAACTCTCCAGCTCTCCCAGTGGTAACTAGCTGTAACATAGAAATAGAACTGCTTAGGAAAACAATTTATGAAATAATTTTTTGAATTTCAATTTTCTTGAGTTATACCTGAAGTTTTGGCCCTTGGAATTTGTCCTTTATAAACATTAGGAATATTTGAATATTTGACTAATTTTTTTGTAGTATCAAACTTAGTTTGTATAACAAATCACCATAGTTTTACATTTAATCTATATTGGTCTGAAAAAGAACTTGGGTACTTTACTCTTACAGGATATTTAAAGCTGTAGTTTTATTGCATTCATTTTCATACTAGCATGTGAAGTATCTTCCCCTACATTCACAGTAGTTTTCTTTACCAATGACAAAACTAAAGCCTAAGGATTTGTTTTAAATCTGCATTGTGGTAGAGAGGAAAAAATAACATTTTAGGAAACCTGAGTTCTAGTTAATGCCTTGCCTTTAATTAAACCAGTGGGTGATACATGGTAAGTCACTTCACTGGCGTTTGTTTTCTTCAGTAACCTAAACAAGATGATCATCTACAGTTTTTTAGGAATTTCTGTAACGAGTTACACAAAACTGGTAGGTGCTATTAAAGGTATTTTCCTGAAAGTAAGTTGTAAATAATACTGAGCACCTTGTATGCAACAGACACTTTGTGCTTTTTCAAAGAGACTCTATAAATTTAAATGGGCTCAGGCTAGTAAACTTGCCCAAGATTAAAAAGGCAGTAATTGATGGGCCAGGATTTTATCCATGTTTTTATTTAATCTGGTGTTTCTAAAGAAGCCACCTCATCACTTTTGAGAAAATAGCATACAAATTAATGTCTGAATTGATGGTGCCGGGTTATATTGAAGTTTTTTTTTTTTTTCCTTTGAGGTGGAGTCTCACTCCATCGCCCATGCTGGAGTGCAGTGGCATAATCTCGGCTCACTGCAACCTTCGCCTCCCAAGTTCAAGTGATTCTTCTGCCTCAGCCTCCCGAGTGGCTGGGACTGCAGGCACGCACCATCACACCCAGCTAATTTTTGGAATTTTAGTATAGAGGGGGTTCCACCATGTTGTCTAAGCTGGTCTCAAACTCAACCTCAAGTGATCTGCCAGCCTCGGCCTCCCAAGTGCTAGAATTACAGGTGTGAGCCACTGCACCTGGCTGAGATAATTAAACATTAACATTTTCTTCAGGCTTAATATTAAGCACAGGATTTTTTGTAAGTTCCCATCCACTTAGATGTTAAGTTATGCTTTGTGTGTTGGGTGCTGGGTGTTAAAGAGTTTAGTATTGAGTCAGTCCTATTTTAAACAGCTAACATTTTTACCAAGTATCTGGCATTATTCTAAAACTATTGTGTTGGCTCACATAATCCTCACTGTTTTCTCCTTTTCTGATTTTTTTTTTTAATAAACTGACGGACATTGTATTTAAAAATGCAATTTTTTTCTGTAGAGAAGAGAGTATATAAAATCAATATTTAATATTTGTACACATTTCTGACAGCATTTTTCACCATGAGACTTGGTTTCTTTCATGTACTCTACAATACTGTGATTCTAAAAGTCTCCATAAGTATGATGTGTTAAGGTGAAAAACAAAATTCAGTTATTCAAAATTTAGAAATCCAGTCAAGGATTTTATTGGCTAGAGTAGTAGTTCGAAGGAGTGAGAATTCAAGCATGTGATTTTTAGCTTTGATTTCCTCCATAATGGCTTTTTCTCAAGCATGGTCTACTTTTTCCGAAAATAGCCATTATCTCCAAGCTTCCATTGTCCATGTAGTTTCAGTGGTAGAGGGAGACTGTTTTCCTCCCAATGTCCATATCAATTCCCCAAAAGGATTGAATAGCCATGTTGGTTCTGGAGCCAGCCCTAATCCAATCTATGTGCAGAGAAATAGGGTTCTTTGACTCCCAGCATGGGAGGCAAGATGTTATGGTCACCTCTATGAGGATTACATCGGCAAGGACAGTTTCCAAAAGACATGGACAGACAAAATTTAACAGATGTCCATTAAATCATGATTTCATAGAAGCTCTAACACCTGAGTGGGTCTGACTTTTCAGAGTATTTTGTCATCACAGGTGTGCCTTCTTGCTTTTGGATATCTCTGCATTGATTCTGCTGTAGAATGCCATGGTCATTCTGAGGGCCACGTACATCCTGTCATATAATGTTAAACCTTGGGGCATGTCAGAGATGTGGAATTGAAAAAAAGGAACTGTTGCCAGCATTTAACTGACCAAGCTAGAGTTTCTTGACCCACTGTAAGGGTGACTGTGACACATGGATAATTTTATCCTGATGTGTAAGATTTTATTTGGATAGGAAACATTACAAATGCGATTTGAAACACATTAAAACTGAGGCAACAGGAAAGAACAGGCTCAAGTTTAGTCTTCAAGTTTCTTAGTAGAAATAGGAATCCTAAGAGCATAAGCAATCCATGCGTAGTATTCTATTATCTATCAGATGGGTCATTCAATCTCTCATATTTTGGGGATGGGGGTTCTGTTTCTAAATCTTACACTTTTTTTCCCTTTCAGATTCTTCTATGTCTTAAATATAGGTTATTGACTACTGTATTAAATACTATCTTAAATACTATTGACTGTATGTCTTAGACTACTAACTGTTTTCACTTGTAACCTTCATACTAGACATTTGAAAGATTTATAGTCAAAAATAACAGCTCTGAAAAGTTAAGGAATATATAACATAAAAAATGTAAGTCTGGATACGGCAGCTCACACCTGTAATCTAGCACTTTGGGAGGCCAAGGCAGATGGATCACCTAAGGTCAGGCATTCGAGACCAGCCTGGCCAGCAGTGATGACACCCCTCCTCTACTAAAAATACAAAAATTAGCAGGGCATGGTGGCGCATACCTATAATCTCAGTTACTCGGGAGGCTGAGGCAGGAGAATCACTTGAACTTGGGAGGTGGACGTTGCAGGGAGCTTAGAATGTGCCATTGCTCTCCAGCCTGGGTGACAGCAACACTTTGTCTCAAAAATAAAAAAGTTATTGCAACAAAAATATAAGTTGTTGGGGAGAGGGTAAAAATCTAGAATAATTGTATATGATCTATGTTAGGTTGTTACTAGCTTAAAATAGTGTATTACAACTATAACAGGTTTTATGTAAGCCCATGGTAATGACAAAGCAAAAAATTATATACACAAGAATGATAAAGGACAAAGCTTAGTACTACAGAAAATGACCGTATCACAAAGGTAAACGAGAGGACGAAATGAACAAAGAATCTACAAAACAACTAGAAAATAATTTTAAAAGGGCAAAATAAGTCTACCTATCAATGATAACCTTGATTATAAATGAATTAAATTATCCAATAAACAGTGAGTGGTTGAATGGATTAAAAAACAATATAACTATGTGCTGCCTACAAGAGACCCACTTCAGCTTCCAGAACACACAAAGGTTGAAAGTAAAGGAATGGAAAAAGATATTCTATACAAATAGTAACCAAAAGAGAGCAGGGGTAGCATAATATACATCAGATAAAAGAAACTTCAAGGTAAAAACTTATAAAACCAAAGACGGTCATTAATGATAAAGGGGTGTGTTCATCAAGATGACATAATAATTATATATGCACCTAACAACAGAACATCTAAATATATATAGAAAGTATTGGCCAGGGGCGGTAGCTCACACCTGTAATCCCAGCACTTTGGGAGGCCAAGACAGGTGGATCACCTGAGGTCAGGAGTTCAAGAAGTTCAAGACTAGCCTGACCAACATGGTGAAACCCCGCTAAAAATACAAAAATTAGCCAGGCGTGGTGGTGGGCGCCTGTAATCCCAACTACTCAGAAGGCTGAGGCAGGATAATTGCTTGAACCTGGGAGGCGGAGGTTGCAGTGATTTGAGATCTCGCCATTGCATTCCAGCCTGGGTGACAGAGTAAGACTCCATCTCAAAAAAAAAAAAAAAATTAATGTACAATTTACATGAAGGAAAAAAAAGTAGCAATACAATAGTAGGCGACTTTAGTACCCCACATTAAATACTGAAGAGCTCAACCAAACAGAAAACTAAGCAAATACTGCATTTGAACTACAGTCAACACCAAATGGACCTGACAGACATATAGAGCTTTCTATCCAAGAGCAGCAGAATATACATTTCTTTTCACCTTATTACCCTACATTAAACACTGAATAGCTCAACCAAACAGAAAATTAAGCAAATACTGGATTTGAACTGCAGCCTATACTAAATGGACCTGACAGACATAGAACTTTACATCCAAGAGCAGCAGAATATGCATTTCTTTTCTAGTGCACATAGTACATTACGCCTCAAAAAGCTAGAAAAAGAACTAAAGCCAAACTTAGTAAAAGGAGGAAAATAACACAAATCAGAATAAAAACAGAAAAAAAAATCTTGGAAAAAATAAGTTTGGCAAAACACTAGCTAGACTTTGACAAAAAGAGGGAAGACTCAAATAAATAAAATCAAACATGAAAATGGAGATATTACACCAGATGCCTCAGAAGTAAAATGTATTATAAGAGTCAATTATAAATAATATGCAACAAATTGAAAAATCTAGAAAAAAAAAATAGATAAATTCCTAGAAAAACAAAACCTTCCCATTATAATCAATGGGGAATGACTGAAAGCTTTTCCAGTAAGATCTGGTATAAGGTGAGAATTCTCACTCTAATCACTTCTATTTAACAAGTATCAGCCAGGGCAATTAAATAAGTTAAACAAATAAAAGTCATCTAAATAAGAAGTAAAACTATTCCTGCTTGCAGA
The DNA here is from genome assembly GCA_004027715.1 of Plecturocebus donacophilus. Taxonomy (NCBI): domain Eukaryota; kingdom Metazoa; phylum Chordata; class Mammalia; order Primates; family Pitheciidae; genus Plecturocebus; species Plecturocebus donacophilus. The sequence goes on along the minus strand of PVKP010033060.1, from coordinate 5,327 downwards.
TGATATGATTCTATATGTTCAAAACCCTTAAAGATGCTTAAAAAACACTGCTGGAGTAAATCAGAAAAGTTGCAGTGTACCAAATGAACATAGAAACAAAAGTAATATTTCTATAGACAAATAATCACCTACTAAAAAAAGGAATCAAGAAAACAATCCCATTTATAATAGCACACACAAAAACAAAAGAATACATTTAGCCAAGGAAGTAAAAGACTTGTACAATGAAAACTATAACAGAGATGAAAGAAATTGAAGAATACGCAAATAAATGGAATATCTTTTATTGATGGGATTAATATTTTTTAAATGTTTACACAATGCAATACATGAATTCAACACTATTTGTACCAAAAGTTTAATGGCATTTTTTACAGAAATAGAAAAAAATATCCTAAAATTTGTATGGAACCACACACACACATACACACACAGATACACACACAAACTGAACAGCTAAAGCAATACTGAGAAAGAGTTGGGGGCATCATAGTTCCTGATTTAAAATTATATTACAAAGGTATAATAAACAGAATTACACTGGTAAAAAACAGAAACATGGACTAATGCAAGAGAATAGAGAGCACAGAAATAAATGCAAACATACATAGTCAACTAAATTTTGACCAGGGCACCAAGTGGACACAAAGGTGAAAGTACAGTCTCCCATAAACGGTGCTGAGAAAACTATATGTCCACTTGCAAAAGAAAGTATCTCACTACACATGTGAGATACAGGACAAAAATCAACTCAAAATGCATAAAACACCTAAACATAAGACTTGAAACCAAAACCTCCTGTAAGAAGACATAAGGAAAAATCTCTTCAACAATGACCTTGGCAGCGATATCATACTAATAGTTCAGATTACAAAAGCAGAATATATAAATGGGATTACATCAAACTAAAATGCTTCTTCACAGCAAAGGAAGCAATCAACAAAATATAAACGCAACCTACAGATTGGGAAAATATTTGTAAATTACATATCTGATAAGGGGTTAATACCCAAAATTTATTAAAAAAAACTCTTACAACTCAATACCAAAGAAATAAATAACCCTTTTAAAAAATGGGCAAGGACCTGACCAGAAATTTCTCTAAAGAAAACAAAAATAGCCAATAGGCATATTAAAAAGTGCTCATCATCACTAATCATGAGGGAAATACAAATGAAACCACTATGAGATATCATCTCACATCCATAAGAATAGCTGTTATCAAAAATTCAAGAGACAGAAAATGCTGGTGAGAGTGTGGAGAAAATAGTGAACCCTAGTTCACTATTGGCAAGAGTGCAGAATGGTGCAGTCATTATGAGGAACAGTATGGAGGTTGCTAAAGAAATTAAAAATAGAACTACCAGATGACCTAGCAATCTCTCTTATGGGTATAAAACAAAAGGATATGAAAATCACCACTTTGTAAAGATATCTGCACTCCCATGTTCATTGCAACAATACTCACAATAGCCAAGATATGGAAACAATCTGTGTTCATTGATAGATGAGCGTGTGTGTGTGTGTGTGTGTGTGTGTGTGTGTGAGATATTACTCAGCCTTTAAAAAATATGGAAATGCCCCGGGCACAGTGGTTAATGCCTGTAATCCCAGCACTTTGGGAGGCCAAGGCAGGCAGATGACAGTGTCAGGAGATCGAGACCATCCTGGTCAACATGGTGAAAACCCATCTCTACTAAAAATACAAAAAAAAAAAAAAAAAAAATTATCTGGGAGTGGTGGCATGTGCCACTCAGCTACTCGGGAGGCTGAGGCAGGAAAATCACTTGAACCAGGGAGTTAAAGGTTGCAGTGAGCTGAGAATGTGCCACTGCACTCCACCCTGGAGACACAGCTAGACTCCGTCTAAAAAAATAAAAATAAAAAAGATGGAAATACTACCATTTGCCACTACACGGATGGACAGAGAGGACTTTATGCTAAGATAAATAAGCCAGAGATAGAAACAAAAATATTGCATGATTTCATTTCCATGTGGAATATATATTTTAAAAAAGATCTCAAATACACAGATAAAGAACAAATCAGTGGTTGCCACCAGCAGGGGTGGTGGGTGGGAAGAGGAAATGGGAAGATGTAGGTCAAAGTATACAAATTAGCAGATATGTAGAATGAGCAAGTATAGAGATCTAATGTACAGCATGAGGACTCTAGTTAATAAAGTATTATATTAGTGACTTTTATTAAATAAATAGATTATAGCAGCTCTTGTCACACCGAAAAGTAACAATATGAGACAACAGATACATTAATCTGCTTCACTGTAGTAACCATTTTAGGATAATGTATATGTATCCATAACATCACATTTTACCTCAAATAAACACAATAAAATTTATTTTTTCAAATACAAAGAATGAAAGGACAAGATTTATGACATTGATTCAAATCTTGTTTTTGCCAACTTGGTAACAACAGCTAATACTGCGAAGATTACCATTGTACTGCTATTACCTTTCTCTGTGTCTTCCTTCTCCTCGTCCTCTTTTCCCCACCTTACCAACATTATCACTTTCCCTTATATGCATGAAGAAGTTTTTCAAGAATAGGGGTTAATTGGTTAGAAATTCTACCAATTTCAGCATTTTACCTTGTGAAAGTTACCATATACAGCCTAAACAATCTGCAGTCAAAATGGACATTGGGTCTTAACACTTGAATAAGATTTCAGTTTTATATTGCTGCCAATAAGAACATAGACAAAAATATCTTAAGAGATCATATAGTACATAAAGAATGCTTCCTTTCTGCTTACATTTTAAAAGTATGATATTAAGTTAGAATATGTTGATTCTTATCCTTCATAGGGAATATCATCCTATATGCTACAGAACTGATGCAAGTGTTAGAAATTATTTGGTCTCTAAGCCATGTACATTTTTCTATGCTTCTCTATCAATCAAGTAGCTATGATATAGCAAGACCCATGTCCCCAAATGAGCTTTACTAAAATGTACTATAGTCTTGGAATAAAGCAGAAAACACCTCCTCTAAGAAGGTAAACCACCATTGTATTCTCTAAGATGTAAAGTTTGGGATCTCAAGTAAGAATAGATTTAAATACTGGAATAAAAGAAAGTTAATCCCGCAGGAGTCACTGAGGCCAGCAACATGTTCAAGGTCATTCAAAGGTCCATGAGGCCAACCAACCTGCACTTGTTCACCTTCAAAGTCTATACAGCACCAAAACAGGACTCATTTCGCAAAAATCCCATGAGGGTTAATGAGCTTTCACTCTATTCGGTTCCCGGGGGTCAATCGAAGTGTGTAGAGGAGTCAAACAGCCAACTTGAAGAAGGCATCTCGCAGTTCTGACACTAGTGTGAGCCATGTAGAAGTTCGTGTCAGGAAACTACTCCCAAACTAAGCCTAAGATGCAAAATTTGGTTCAATGGGGGTTAGACTGCTGTGAATAACTCCAAAATGGACCTCCTGGATTTTTTCCAAGACTTGGAGTTACTGGTTTTGCTGGCCTTACTGGACTCCTTTTGGCTAGACGTTCAAAAATAAAGAAACTAGTGTGTCCACCTGGTATGGAATTAGCTGCCTCCATCTGTTATCTACAACAAGCCATTGTGTTTGCCAAGGTCAGGAGGAGAGATTATATGACTGGGGTTTACGTGGGTATACAATAATAGAAGATCTGTGGAAGGAGAACTTTTAAAATCGAGGAGATATGCAGCAGAGGAATAAAGGGAGAAAGTGGTAGAGGATGACTCCAGAGTGGTAAAGGGCCACATGGTATAAGGCCTGGTAGGTCAATGCAAGGAAGCTGGCTCTCACTTTGAGTAAACTGAGGAGCTATTAGGGGGTCTGCTTAGATCCGACTTATGTCTTAAAAGGATCACTTAGGTCATGGTGCTAAAAATAGAGCATTGGGGGTATAGATTTGGGTAGAAGCAGGGCGATTAGTTGTAAGGTTACTCCAGTAATTATAGCAGCAGAGGAGATTACAGGCATTTAGGTGCTGGACTCAGTTTGAAGGTAGAGACAATAGGATTTAAAAAAAAAAAAAAAATCCAGGAAATGTGAAGAATTCACCTGAAACTAAGTAGAAAACTCCATGCTCTGCCCACCTTAATCAGGTATTAGTAAACACTGGAAACTCCATACAATAAATCAGTATTTCTAGAGAAAAATGGAGAAGTCAGTATTGAATGTATTAAAATGGCTTTTTTCATGAAAAACTAGACCAGGCCTCTGTTATCTTGGGTGATCCCATCCTACAAGCAAACTAATCCAAAAATCCTTTCACCTAGAGATAATGTACAAGTCTTAGAACTCCTTGTTCTCATGTTGCTATTTGTGTGCCTAATTAAAACCCAAGTTAAAAAATGAAAGAAAGTAAATGTTGGGTTTGTCTGAAACTATAGTTGAGGTCATATACTTATATTGTTGAGGAATAGTGTTTCTTTTAAACTAGAATACAGGTGAAAAGCCTCAACCCTTACAATGAAATTTTAGCATTTCCACTTGCTCATCTGATCCATACATCAACTTTTAAACCAATCCACAGGATATCTGTTCTCTGGACTTTGGTTGAAAATACAATGTGAATCTGTTAGAAGACCAGTTTCTATAAAATGGGGGATAATATCTAAAGTGGCTGGCACAAATTGGTAGTATTAGTAAAATAAACAAAACAGCAATAATCATGAGTCAATATGAATCTGGATCACTGTGTACCAGAGATATTTCAAGTGTTTTATCTGTATTAACTATTTTTTTCCACACACAGAACACAATATGAGGTTGGCCTATTACTGTATGAGTATACATAGTCATCTCTATGAACATTCATTTTTTTTTTTAGATAGTGTCTTTGTTTGTTGCCCAGGCTGGGACACAGTGGCATGATTACAACTCACTGTACCCTTTATCTCCTGGGCTCAATTGATTCTCCTGCCACAGCCTCCCATGTAGCTGGGACCGCAGGCATGCACCACTATACCCAGCTAACTTTTAAATATTTTTTGTAGAACCTCACTTTTTTGCCCATGATGGTCTCAAACTCCTGGGCTCAAGTCTGCCTCCTTTCTCCCCCTCCCAAAGTGCTGGAATTATAGACGTGAGCCCCTGCGCCTGGCCTCTGTGAGCATTCTAGCCTGGCCTCTGGAGCCTCTGTGAGTCTAGTTGTCTGTCATCTGTTGTCTGAACTCTTAAGAACATTCTTACAAAAGTTCCCTTTAAAATGATTCCCCTTTCTATAGTCTTACCCTTCTACAATCAACTCAGTGACTAAACCTTGAGATTTTCTTTTAAAAGGAAATCTGATAATATCTTTTTTTTTTTTTTTTTTTTTTTTT
>PVKP010033059.1:0-25335 GCA_004027715.1 Plecturocebus donacophilus | reverse complement strand
CTAAAAAAAAAAAAAAAGAAATGTAATAGATAACATCCTCCTCTGCCAAAAACCCTCATATTTAACAATTTTAGTTTCATAGAGATGTATAATTAAAATATGTAAATAAAAATGAGAAAAAGAGTACACTAAATGTTTGTAGTGTGAATCTTGTCTCCAAAGTCAAGACCTGATGAACTCTGTTTTCTAAAATCAGGGTCACAAATCTCATGGTATTGTAACTATCTCAGAGAAAGACATTCAAATTTATATTTGCTACATTTACTGGGATTTTACAACAGTACTTTTTTTCTCTCCTAGAAAGTAACTTATGCTTGAAAGAAACTGTAGAGGTTCTTTCTCATGTAGTAAAAGAACTACCCTCAAAATAAATGATCAAATGGTTTATAAATCTAGAAATAATATTACATTTAGAAATACAGATCCAACCTGCATTTCAGAAAGCAAATTTTTTTTCTTTTGCATTTTAAAAAATTATTTAATTTTTTATTATACTTTAAGTTTGGGGATACATGTGCAGAATGTGCAGGTTTGTTACATAGGTATACAGGTGCCACAGTGACTTGCTGCACCCATCAACCCATCATCTACATTAGGTATTTCTCGTAATGCTACCCCTCCCCTAGTTCCCCACCCCCTGATAGGCCGGGGTTCCCTTCCCTGTGCCCATGTGTTCTCATTGTTCAACTCCCACTTATGAGTGAGAACATGCGGCATTTGGTTTTCTGTTCTGGTATTAGTTTGCTGAGAATGATGGTTTGCAGCTTTATCCATGTCCCTGCAAAGGACAAGAACTCATCCATTTTTAGGCTGCATAGTATTCCATGGTATATATGTGCCATATTTTCCTTATCCAGTCTATTATTGATGGGCATTTTAGTTGGTTCCAAATCTTTGTTATTGTGAATATTGCTGCAATAAACATATGTGTGCATGTGTCTTTATAGTAGAATAATTTACAATCCTTTGGGTATATACACAGTAATGGGATTGCTGGGTCAAATGGTATTTCTGGTTCTAGATTCTTGAGGAATGACCACACTGTCTTCCACAATGGTTGAACTAATTTACATACCCACCAACACTGTAGAAGTGTTCCTGTTTCTCTACATTCTCTCTAGCATCTGTCGTTTCCTGACTTTTTAAGGATCACCATTCTAACTGGTGTGAAATGGTATCTCACAGTGGTTTTGACTTGCATTTCTCTAATGACCAGTGATGATGAGCTTTTTTCATTTGTTTGTTGGCCTCATAAATGTCCTTTTAAGAAGTGTCTGTTCATATCCTTCACCCACTTTTTGATGAAGTTGTTTTTTTTCTTGTAAATTTGTTTAAGTTCCCTGTAGATTCTGGATATTAGCCCTTTGTCAGATGGACAGATTGCCAAAATTTGCTCCCATTCTGTAGGTTGTCTGCTCACTCTGATGATAGTTTCTTTTGCTGTGAAGAAGTTCTTTAGTTTAATTAGATCCCATTTGTCTGTTTTGGCTTCTGTTGCCATTGCTTTTGGTGTTTTAGTCATAAAGTCTTTGCCCATGCCTATGTCCTGAGTGGTATTGCCTAGGTTTTCTTCTAGGGTTCTTATGGTTTTAGGTCTTATGTTTAAGTCTTTAATCTACTTTGAGTTAATTTTTGTATAAGGTGTAAGGAAGGGGTCCAGTTTCAGTTTTCTGCACATGGGTAGCCAGTTTTCCCAACACCATTTATTAAATAGGGAATCCTTTCCTCCACTACTTATTTTTGTCAGGTTTGTCAAAGATCAGATGGTTGTAGCTATGTGGCATTATTTCTGAGGCCTCTGTTGTTTTCTATTGGTATATATATATCTGTTCTGGCACCAATACCGTGCTGTTTTGGTTACTACAGCCTTTTAAAGTAATTCAAAAACAGCCTAATATTTTTTGGTGGTATGAAGTTCTCAGAGAGGAGACTTTCAGAAATTTGTACATACTGATTAGTTCAAGGTTCATTAAATTCAGAACCAAATTCTCCTAGGGCTGATTTCAACCTCTTTCACATTCACAGCATCACTCTTTTATATGCTGAGTTCATGAGGGTAAAGCAGTTTTTAAGAAAACTTTCAGGAAAAGATGTCAAGAAAGAAGATAGGCATTGGATTGTGAATGTTTTTCAGTTAATCAAACCCAAACCAGGTTTCCTTAATTATTCAAACCTTGTGTATTATAAGAAAATTTAATCCACATGTGTCTTACTGACTTATAATAAAATCACAGAATTTTTAAAAACAGCTGTTAAATGTCCAGAAAGTCATTTTGATATTTTAACTTACTCCAGTCAAAACCAGAGCTGCATTTTTCCATCAGAAACTGATTTGAGGATCAAAGACAGAAGTTGAATTTGAAATTCTAAACCTATTCTAAGTTGAATGTTTAAAATCCATCAAGAATTGTCTCTCTTAAAGAACTCTTAGAGAATTGAAAAGATGTTTTGCTCATTTAAATCTATTCGACAATAGGATCTGGTGTGACTTATTTGGGGATATATCAAATGTCAAAATCTTTTGTGTTTCAAAAGGCGACAGGGCAAAGATAAAGTTGCTAAGTGTTATTAAAGAGCTTTTCCATTTTGAAAGATCAACTTAGTTCACCAAATAGTAATTAGGCATATAATACTGTGTTAGGTTTCTTCAGAGGAGATATATATATACACACACACACACACACACACACACACACATATATATGGGTTTGTGTGTGTGTGTGTGTATGTGTGTGTGTGTTTGTGTATATTTATATACATATATATATATCTCCTCTGAAGTCTTACTGACTTATAACAAAATCATGGAATTTTTAAAAACATCTGTTTAATGTCTATATAATTTATATATATTTAGGTTGAACATTCTTAATCTGAAAAGTTGAAATTGAAATGTTCCAAAATCTGAAACTTTTTGATCTCTGACAATGCTACAAGTGGAAAATTTCACACCTGACATCACATGATGGATCATAGTCAAAATGTATGGTGTCAATACACAGTTGATTCAGCATCCTCAAGGGAAAAAAGACCCTCCCAGTCCCCTTTGGCTGCCATGTTTTTTCTACACATGCCCAAATTCCTCTATGTAAGCACACACCCAAAGGGTGATAAAATGTTTCATGTGCAGACTGGATGCGCCAAAGGCAGGTTCTCCACCATGCTCTGCTTAGGGCCAAGACTTACATGCTTTAGTCACTGTGGGGTTTTTTTTTTGTTTATTTTTTGCTTATTTTCTGCTCTGCAGTATAAAATTATTTTTTATAAATGTCAAAAAGGCCTGCAGATAATCCTACGGGTAATAGTGGTAAGAAACAAGGAAGCAAGCACTTATGTTCATCTATAGCATAGAAAGTTAAGTTGTTGGTGAAACTGGACCGTGGCATAAGTGTGAAATGTCTTACAGAAGAGTGTGGAATGGAAAGGACCACCGTATGTGACCTGAAGAAACAGAAGGAGAGACTTGATGTTCTGTGGTGAAAGTGATGAATAGAAGTCAGTGAAAAAGTAGAAAAACACTGCATAAAAGCTAAAAATGATGATCTCAGTTGTGCATTGAAAGTATGCATGCATCAGCATTGCAATGAACACATGTCACTTAGTGGTATACAGATCATAAAACAGGCAGATTTATCATGATGAACTGAAAATTGAGGGGAACTATGAATATTCAACAGGATGGTTGCAGAAATTTAACAAAAGACATGACATTAAATTTTTAAAGATTTGTGGTGAGAAAGCATCTATTGATCATGAAGCAGTGAATGAATTCAATGACAAATTTGCCACTGGTGGAAATCCGATGCCAGAGTGAGTTTATAATGCTGACGATAAATCACTGTTCTGGTCCATTTCTCCATGAAGCTGGAAGGATGTTCATGTTGAGTTAACATATCTATGAAGGACAGTAACTACCACAGCTTTCACTGCTTTGACAAAACTTCAGATGCGTGGTATTCCAGCCAAGCATCTGTGATTTCATATTGTTGGAGAGTTTGTTGTATACCTTAGGCTTACAGCTGTGGCTGAATCAAGAAAGAAGACAAGTGCAGATTTCCACAGAAATAATGGTTCCACGAAAGATTTTGAAGAGATGAGAAAGGCTGGTATTTTTCAGAGTTCAAAGTGATATTGGAATATAAAGAATTTCTTGCTCGCTGTGGTAGCTCACACCTGTAATCCCAACACTTTGTAAGGCTGAAGTAGGAGGATTGCTTGAGCTCAAGAGCTTGAGATAAGCCTGGGCAGCACAGTGACATCACACCTCCAAAAAAAAACTAAAATATGTATATACAGACCAGGCACAACGGCTCACACCTATAATCCCAACAGTTTGGGAGGTCGAAGCAGGAGGATTGCTTTAGTCCAGGAGAAAAAGGCCAGCCTGGGTAACATAAGGAGACGCTGTCTCTAAAAAACTTTAAAAAATTAGCCAGGCATAGAGGTGTGTACCTATGATCCCAACGGCTTGTGATATAAGCTGGTAGGATCGCTTGAGTCTGGGAAGTCAAGTCTACAGTGTGCCGTGATTGCACTACTGCACTCCAGCCTGGGCCACAGAATGAGACCCTGTCTCAAAAAGAAAAGTAGGGGTGCTGAATTTCTCAGAAGGGTAATTCTTTGGGTTGAATTACCTAGAAATTTGTCACTGACCTGTGTTCCTGAACCATAAAACAAATATTGGGTTAAGAAACAGTTTCTCTTGATAAACAATTAACAAATTAAGAAAAAATCATTGTTCTGGTATTGTTGTCCCAGAAAGGCACTGACTACAGCTGATGGGAGCCCCTACAGAACCAAGGATGCCAAGGACAGAAAAATGGTGCTGTAATGCACTAATGCAGTAGGTCCACGTAAGTATAAATTCTCTACAACAGGCAAAAGCTTATGGCCTCACTGTTTTCAAAGAGGGAATTTATTATCACCACACTGTCTTCCACAATGGTTGAAAGCATGAATGAACAGGGACATCTTTTATGATTAGTTTTACAAACAATTTGTTCCAGCAACTTGTGCTTACTACAGGGAAGCTGAACTGGACGATGACTGCAAGATCTTCTTATTTTTTGACAACCATTCTGCTCATCCTACAGCTGAAATTCTCATAAAAAATAATGTTTATGTCATGTGCTTCTCCCCAACTATGACTTCATTAATTTAGCCATGTGATTAAGGTATCCTTAGATTTATAAAGAGTAAATATAAAATCAGTTTATTAAACAGCATGCAAGTGGCAGTGAACAGTGGCATGGATGTGGAAGATTTAGAAAAAAAAAATCTAACGTAAAGGATGCCTTATATTCTATGGCCAGTTCTTGCCTCACAGTGACCAAAGACACAGTTGTGCATGCCTGGCACCATCTCTGGCCTGCAACTCACATTCAGGGATGATGATGGACAAGGTGATGACTTTGAAGGATTCCATATGTCAAGTGAGAAGGAAATAGTGTCTGACCTCTACATATAGAAAAGAAATACACCTTCAGAGTTCATCAGTAAGCTGGAAGAAGTGAATATTGAAGTTTTTAACATCAGAAATGAGGCTTCAGTTGTTCATTCACTGAGTGGTGGTGAAATAGCCTAACAGTTCTGAATCAACGTGATTGTGATAATAGTAATGATGAGGATGATGTTAACACTGTAGAAAAAGTGCCTGTAGGTGACGTGGTAAACGTGTTATGGGCTTATTGAAAGACTAGAGCAGTGTGCCTTCTTTTTTATTATTTTATTTTATTTATATTTATATTTGTAGAGATGAGGTCTTGCTTTATTATTGCTCAGGGTGGTCTTGCATTTTGGGCCTCAAGTGATCCCCTGTTGTGGCTTCCAAATTGCTGGTATTTCAGGCATGGGCCACCACACCAGGCCCAGCATGCATTCTGTTTTTTCTTCCTTTTTTTGTCTTTTTAAAAATTTTTCCCTCATATAGGCATTGCCAACCAGCATGCATTCTCAACAGAACAAGAAATCATCTCAGTTTATAAAGTCAAAGAGAGACTTCTAAAACAAGAACGTTGTTATTGAGGTAGACGACTGGAGAAACATTTTTAAAAGCCATCCAGCAGAATGTCTTGGTATCTCTAGGTGACTCCATTCCTGGTACCTTAACAGCTTCTGATGTTTATTTTCACCTAAAAAATAAAAGCCAGTGTGCAGTAACATTTTTTTTAGCCTTTGTTTTTTATTATTATATTTTTAGTTCTGGGATACATGGGCAGAATGTGCAGGTTTGTTACATAGGTACACACATGCCATAGCTTGCTGCATCCATCACCCCGCCATCTACATTAGGTATTTCTCCTAATGCTAACCTGCCCCTAGGCCACCACTCCCTGACAGGCCCCAGTGTGGATGTTCCCCTAGCTGTGTCCATGTGTTCTCATTGTTCAACTCCCACTTATGAGTGAAAACATGAGGTGTTTGGTTTTCTGTTCTTGTGTTAGTTTGCTAAGAGTGATGGTTTCCAGCTTCATCCATACCCCTGCAAAGGACAGAAACTCAACCTTTTTTATGGCTGCATAGTATTCCATGGTGTATACGTGCCACATTTTCTTTATCTAGTCTATTAATGATTGGCAATGATTCCAAGTCTTTGCTATTGTGAACAGTGCTGCAATAAACATACGTGTGCATGAATCTTTATAGTAGAATGATTTATAATCCTTTGGGCATACCCAGTAATGGGATTGCTGGGTCAAATGGCATTTCTAGTTCTAGATCCTTGAGGAATTGCCACATTGTCTTCCACAATGGTTGAACGAATTTACACTCCCATCAACAGTGTAAAACCATTCCTATTTCTCCACATCCTCTCCAGCATCTGTTGTCTCCTGACTCTTGAATGATTGCCATTCAAACTGGTGCAAGATGGTATCTCACAGTGGTTTTGACTCTTGCATTTCTCTAATGACCAGTGATGATGAGCTTTTTTCCTCAAGTTTGTTGGCTGCATGAATGTCTCCTTTTGAGAAGTGTCAGTTCATATCCTTTGTCCACTTTTTGATGGGGCTGTTTTTTTTCTTGTAAATTGTTTAAGTTCTTTGTAGACTGTGAATATTAGCCCTTTGTCAGATGGGTAGATTACAAAAATTTTTTTTCCATTCTGTTGGTTGCCTGTTCACTCTGATGTTAGTTTCTTTTGCTGTGCAGAAGCTCTTTAGTTTATTTAGGTCTCATTTGTCCATTTTGGCTTTTGTTGTCATTGCTTTTGGTTTTTTAGTAATGAAATCTTTGCCCATGCCTATGTCTTGAATGGTATTGCCTAGGTTTTCATCTAGGGTTTTTATGGTTTTAGGTCTTTTGTTTAAGTCTTTACGCCATCTTGAGTTAATTTTTGTATAAGATGTAAGGAGGGGATCCAGTTTCAGTGTTCTGTATAGGGCTAAGCCAGTTTTCTCAACATCATGTATTAAATAGGGAATCCTTTCCCCCTTGCTTTTGTCAGGTTTGTCAAAGATCAGATGATGTTAGATGTGTGGCATTATTTCTGAGGGCTCTATTCTGTTTCATTGGTCTATATATCTGTTTTGGTACAATAACATGTTGTTTTGATTACTGTAGCCTTGTAGTATAGTTTGAAGTCAGGTAGCATGATGCCTCTAGGCTGTTCTTTTTGCTTAGGATTGTCTTAGCTATGTGGGCTCTTTTTTGGTTCCATATGAAATTTAAAGTAGGTTTTTCCAATTCTGTGAAGAAAGTCAATGGTAGCTTGATGGGGATAGCATTGAATCTATAAATTACTTTGGGCAGTATAGTCATCATCACGATATTGATTCCTCCTAAATATGAGCATGGAATATTTTTCCATTTGTTTGTGTTCTCTCTTATTTTCTTGAGCAGCGATTTATAGTTCTCCTTGAAGAGGTTTTTCACATCCCTTGTAAGTTGTATTCCTAGGTATTTCATTTTCTTTTTAGCAATTGTGCATGAAAGTTCACTCATGATTTGGCTTTCTGTTTGTCTGGTATTGGTGTCTAGGAATGCTTGTAGTTTTTGCACATTAATTTTGTATCCTGAGACTTTGCTGAAGTTGTTTATCAGCTTAAGGAGATTTGGGGCTGAGAATATTGGGTCACCTAAATATACAATCATGTCATCTACAAACAGAGACAATTTGACTTCCTCTCTTCCTATCTGATTACCCTTTATCTCTTTCTCTTGCCTGATTGCCCTGACCAGAACTTTCAATACTGTGTTGAATAGGAGTGGCGAGAGAGGGCATCTTGGTCTTGTGCTGGTTTTCAAAAAGAATGTTTCCAGTTTTTGTTAATTCAGTATATTGGCTGTGGGCTTGTCATAAATAGCTCTTACTATTTTGAGATACATTCCACCAATACCTAGTTTATTGAGAGTTATTAGCATAAAGTGCTGTTGAATTTTGTTGAAGGCCTTCTCTGCATCTATTGAGATAATCATGTGGTTTTTATCTTTGGTTCTATTTACGTGATGGATTATGTTTATTGATTTGCATATATTGAAGCAGCCTTGCATCCCAGGGATGAAGCTGACTTGATCGTGGTGGATAAGCTTTTTGATGTGCTGCAAGATTTGATTTGCCAGTATTTTACTGAGGATTTTCACATTGATGTTCATCATGGATATTGGCCCGAAATTTTCTTTTTTTGTTGTGTCTCTGCCAAGTTTTATTATCAGGATGATGTTGACCTCATAAAATGAGTTAAGGAGGATTCCCTCTTTTTCCATTGTTTGGAATACTTTCAGAAGGAATGGTACTAGCTTCTCTTTCTACCTCTGGTAGAATTCAGCTGTGAAACCATCTGGTCCTGGACTTTTTTTGATTGATAGTGTATTAATTGCTGCCTCAATTTTAGAACATGTTACTGGTCTATTCAGGGATTCAACTTCTTCCTGGTTTAGTCTTGGGAGGGTGTAAGTGTCCTGAATTTATCCATCTCTTCTACATTTTCTGATTTATTTGCATAGAGGTATTTGTAGTATTCTCTGATGGTAGTTTGTATTCCTGTGGGATCAGCGGTGATAACCCCTTTATTACTTTTTATTGTGTCTATTTTATTCCTCTCTTTTTTCTTCTTTATTAGTCTGTCTAGAGGTCTATGTATTCTGTTGATCTTTTCAAGAAGCAGCTCCTGGATTTGTTGATTTCTTTTGAAGGGTTTTCATGTCTCTGTCTCCTTCAGTTCTGCTCTTATCTTAATTATTTTTTGTCTTCTGCTAGCTTTCATTTTGTTTGCTCTTGCTTCTCTAGTTCTTTTATTTGTGATATTAGGGTGTCGATTTTTGGATTTTTCTGGCTTTCTTTTGTGGGCATTTAGTGCTATAAATTTCCTCTAGACACTGCTTTAAATGTGTCCCAGAGATTCTGGTATGCTGTATCTTCGTTCTCATTGATTTCAAAGGACATCTTTAATTCTGTCTTTATTTTGTTGTTCATCCTGTAGTAATTCAGGAGCAGATTGCTCAGTTTCCATGTAGCTGCACAGTTTTGAGTGAGTTTCTTAACCTTGAGTTCTAATTTGATTGCATTGTGGTCTGAGAGACTGTTGGTTATGATTTTCCTTCTTTTCCATTTGCTAAGGAGTGTTTTATTTCCAATTATGTGGTCAATTTTAGAGTAAGTGTGATGTGGTGCTGAGAAGAACGTATATTCTGTGGTTTTCGGAGTGGAGAGTTCTGTAAATATCTGTTAGGTCTGCTCGGTCCAGAGCTGAGTTCAAGTCCTTGATATCCTGGCTAATTTTCTGTTTCATTCATCTGTCTAATATTGACAGTGGGTGTTAAAGTCTCCCACTACTATTGTGTGGGAGTCCAAGTCTTTTTGTATGTCTATAAGAACTTGATTTATGAATCTGGGTGCTCCTGTATTATGTGCATATATTTAGGATAGTTAGCTCTTCTTGTTGCTTTGATCCCTTCACCATTATGTAACGCCTTTCTTTGTCTCTTTTGATCTTTGTTGGTTTAAAGTCTGTTTTCTCAGAGAATTGGATTGCAACCCCTGCTTTTTTTTTTCTGCTTTCCATTTGCTTGATAAATATTTCTTCAGCCTTTAATTTTGAGCCTATGTGTATCTTTGCACATGAAATGAGTCTGTTGAATACAGCACATCAATGGGTTTTGACTCTTTATCCAATTTGCCAGTCTGTGTCTTTTAATTGGGACATTTAGCCCATTAACAATACTCCTTGAGAAGAGCAACTGCTGGACACATAATCATCGGCTTTACCAAGGTTGAAATGAAGGAAAAAATGCTAGGAGCAGCCAGAGAAAGGTCAGGTTACCCACTAAGGGAAGCCCATTAGACTAATAGTAGATCTCTTGGCCGAAACCCTACAAGCCAGAAGAGAGTAGGGGCCAATATTCAACATTCTTTATAGAAAAGAATTTTCAGCCCAGAATTTCATATCCAGTCAAACTAAGCTTTATATAAGCGAATGAGAACTAGGCTTTATATAAGTGAATGAGAAATAAAATCCTTTACGGACAAGCAAATGCTGAGAGATTTTGTCACCACCAGGCCTGCCTTACAAGAGCTCTTGAAGGAAGCACTAAACGTGGAAAAGAAGAATTGGTGCCAGCCACTGCAAAAACATCAAATTGTAAAGACCATCAATGCTATAAATAAACTGCATCAACTAACAGGCAAAATAACCAGCTAGTATCATAATGGCAGGATCAAATTCACACATAACAATATTAAACTTAAATGCAGTAACCTTTTAATAATAACACAGCATCATGGATGGACACTGAAGGCCTGCCTTTGTTGGCTGCTGCTGCTTAATAGCTGATACAGGTATTCTGCTGATGCCTTTGTGCTGCTTAGTCTCACTAAACACATTATTTTTTCACTGTGTTAATAGTATGTCATTTTTTTTACTGTTAACTAATTATGTGTGAATATGTATAAGGAAATAATTGCTTATCAGTAGCATATAAAATTCAGCTTCAGGAATGATGGTGATACCAAAGAACCACAGATTGTCTATGAGTGACTGAGATAATAACACTGGTGCTAAACAGGTTTAGTGTGCACAAATTTTGTTTCATGTGTGAAATTATTAAAAATATTGTGGAAAATTACTTTTAAGTTTTGTGTATAGGATACATATAAAACATAAATAAATTTTATGTTTAGACTTGGGTTCCATTCCCAAGATATCTTACTATGAATATGCAAATATTCCAAAACCTGAAAAAAGCCAAAATATCCAACATTTCTGCTTCCAAGCACTTCATATAAGGATTGCTATATATATTAATCCTGTTGCTATGGTTAATACTGTCAACTTGATTGAATTGAAGGATGTAATATTGATCCTGGGTGTGTCTGTGAGGGTGTTTATTATTGCCCAGGATGGCCTCAAACTGTGAGGGTGTTGCCAAAGGAGACTAACATTTGAGTCAGTGGGCTAGGGAAGGCAGACTTACCTTTAATCAGGTGGGCACCATCTAATCAGCTGCAAGCCAATATATAGCGGGCAGAAAAATGTAAAACGCGACTGGCCTAGCCTCCCAGCTTACATCTTTTTCCTATGCTGGCTGCTTCCTGTCTTCGAACACGGGACTCTGAGTTCTTCAGTTTTGGGACTCAGACTGGCTCTCCTTGCTCCTCAGCTTGCAGACAGCGTATTTTGGGATCTTTTATTTTAGGTGAGATTCTCATTTACATTTTTATTTTAGGTGAAAATAAACATCAGGAACTGTTAAGGTACAAGGAATTTAGTGGGGCCTTTCTTTTATTTTAGGTGATATTCTCATTTACATTTTTATTTTCAGTGAAAATAAATATCAGAAGCTGTTAGGGTACCAGGAATTTAGTCACCCAGGGATACCAAGGCATTCTGCTGGATGGCTTTTTAAAATGTTTCCTCCAGTCATCTGCCTCAATAACAATGTTCTTGTTTTAGAAGTCTCTCTTTCACTTTACAAACTGACATGATTTCTTGTTCTGTTAAGAAAGCATGCTGGTTGGCAATGCCTATATGAGGGAAAATTTTTTTAAAAGACAAAAAAGAAAAGAAGAATAAGCAGAATGCATGCTGGGCCTGGCATGGTGGCTCATGCCTGTAATACCAGCACTTTTGGAAGCCATGGCAGGGAGATAACTTGAAGCCTAAAGTTTGAGATCATCCTGGGCAATAATAAAGTGAGACCTCATCTCTAAAACATAAATATTTTAAAAATTATATAAAAATAAAGCAATGCTATTTATATGTATGCCATATATATATATATATATATATATATATATATATGACATTAATTATCAACTTAATAGGATATATATATCCTATTAGATTTTGGTACCAGGAGACAGATTTTGGTACCAGTAGTGGTTCTAGAGGAACAGAATATTAAGGATGGAGTTCTTTAATTGGTTTTGGAGTTTCAGGAGTTGGCTACTTAATATGGTTAGACCCGAATGCTAAGGACTCTACTTCTAATTATATGGAGAACAGTGATAGTCTTTGGCATGAAGTGTTTAAAGAGTTAGGCAAAATAGATGCATTTGACATTCCTGATTCACTGCTCACAATAGGCAAGGAATTTAGTGACTCTATGCATAATGCCTTTTATCATATATGGAGAACCAAGAAACATAATGAAGCTATTTGGTTGCTCCTAAGTTCAGTGGACAAACTGATGAAAGAAAATGATGAACTCAGGGATACTGTCTCTTAGCTTCAAAAGCAGATACTGAGCCTCAAATCTGCTAAGATTGCCCTGAGTGAGAGTCTTATCTACTACAGAGAAAGAACTAAAATTGTGGAAAACACACAGAAGCTCTTATCATGTGAGTGGCTGACCTGCAACAAAACATTCATGCACAGCCTCACCAGTCTACTATTAAAGTGAGGGCATTGATTGGAAAAGAATGGGGTCCTGCAACTTGGAATGGGGACATCTGGGAAGACCCTGATGAAGCTAGGGACCCTGAGTTTGTAAACGCTGATGAACTTTTTTTTTTTTTTTTTTTTGCCAGGATTAACAGCTTCCCCATCCCCAATAGTGGCAAAATCCCCTTCCGGACCCATGCTGCCATCAGCCTTTCCACCTTTGTCTGAGGAGATAAACCCTGCAGGGCCTGAAGCAACAGTGATGGCCTCCCCTGAGGCAGTTGCCAGGCAAGATAATGTTGATTCTCCTCAGAAGCCACGCCCAACACCTCTGTTGCTTCTTTTTTGTTTGTCTGTTTGTTTTATTCTCTGTTTGCTTCTAAATTTATAACTATGCTAAAGTCCTGGTGGGCCTCTAGAGGTGAGGTTGAGAATGTGATGCATGAGGAGGTGTGCTACACTCAAAAAGAACTGTTTGAGTTCTCTAGTTTATATAAACAGTAATCTGGAGAACAAGCATGGCAATAGGTATTAAAGGCATGGGATAACGGTGGAAAAAACAGAGTTGTATCAGGCTGAATTTATTGATTTGGGCCCACTAAGTAGGGATTCTGCATTTAATGTTGCAGCTCAGGGAATTAAAAAAGGTTCTAATAGTTTATTTGCTTGGTTAGATAAAATATGGATTAAAAGATGGCCAATTGTGAGCAAGCTGGAAATGCCTGATCTCTCTTGATTTAATGTAGAGGAAGGGATCCAAAGGCATAACAAGATTGGGATGGTTGAGTGGATTAGTCACTTTAGACCTACTCATCCCAGCTGGGAGGGTCTAGAAGATACAACCTTGACCAATGCCTTCTGAAATAAATTTGTGAGGGCAGCACCTGCATCTTTGAAGAGCCCTGTACTTGCTCATCTCTGTATGTCAGATCTAATAGTGGAACCTGCAGTCACTCAACTACAAAATTTAAATACAATGGGAATAATTGGATCCCGAGGTGACAGGTGCCAAGTGATGGCATTCAACCATCAAAGGCAAGGTGAGCATAGTTCTTGTAATGGACAACAGAGGTGAAGCGAAAATCAGAATAGTCTGACTCATGTAGCACTCTGGCATTGGCAAATTAATAACAGTGTTCCTAGAAGTAAAATTGAGAATTCCAACTCAACTCTCCTGAGTCTCCAGCTTTCTGCAAGAAGAGCCAGTCTTGAGTACCAAAACTGAAGAACCTGGAGTCCAATGCTCGAGGACAGAGAGCATCCAGCACAAGAGAAAGATGTAGGCTGGGCGGCTAGGCCCATCTTGTCACTTCACATTTTTCTGCCTGCTTTATATTGGCTGGTGGCTGATTAGTTGTTGCCCAATCAATTAAGGGTGGGTCTGCCTTCCCCAGTGCACTGACTCAAATGTTAATCTCCTTTGGCAGTACCCTCACAGACACACACAGGATCAATATTGTATCCTTCAATCCAATCAAGTTGACACTCAGTATTAACCACCACAAGTCCACCCCTTGTCAATTTGAACCAATATACATCTCCTGAGATCATATATAGTCTTCAAATAAAGACAATAATAAGGTCATAATTACACCTAACATAATAGAACTATCCTTTGTACAACTGGAATGTACCAATCCCCAACCCAAACACTATCACATAAAGTTAACAATACTTAAATGGTGATATGAAGTCAATAAATCTTATGTCACATGTTGAAAGAAAAGTTAATAAAATGAAGATATTTTCTTAGTACAAGTGTATACATGTACAAACATGTTTTTAACAAAAGAAGGAGGAAATACTCATGACAACTGCAGTCCTCATTTCGGCAGCTGGTCACGCAGCCGGTATTGATGATTACCTTCTTCTACTATCCATTCTGTATTCCCCTGCCTTTAGGAAGTACCTCAGCAGGTAATTTTTTTTTTTTTCCTGGTGGAATGACCCAAACTTTCATTACTGAGGGGTTTGGGCCATTTGTAGTCCTTCCCGGATTGGGCTTACGTTGTAGTTTCCCATTGACTTTAATCACAGGGCATGGTAATACTAAGAGACACCTAACAGATCTCTTGTATTCCATGCATACTGTTCCTTACCTCTGTTATGGAGTAGTAGAATGATTTCATCTTGATAGTCTGGGTCAGTCACCCCAGCCAACATTGTAACTCCTTTCTTAGCCTGTTGACATAAAGGTAGGAGGAACCCAAAGTGTCCAGGTGGCAATCTAAACTACTTCAATGGAATTGTTGCTGTGTCTCAGGGTGGCAGTATTCCTTCCTCTGGAACTAAGACTTTTAGGCCAGCAGAATGTAATGTCGTGGGAACAAGAAGCAAAAATTTTGCTAGAGGATCACTAGGGGTGATGGTGCATTGTTCCACGCCACTTACACTCCTTGATTTCTGGACCTGTGAATCCTGGCTTTGAGAAAAACAGTACCATATATTGGACACTGATTCAGACCATACATGGCCTTTTGGAGAACTTTTCTCCAGCCTTGCAAAGTACTGTCACCTAGTTGGCATTGTAATTGTGACTTCATAAAGCCATTCCACCATTCTATCAATCCAGCTGCTTCAGGATGATGGGAACATGATAAGACCAGTGAATTCCAGGACCATGAACCCACTGCTGCACTTCTTTACCTGTAAAGTAAGTGTCTTGGTCAGAGGCAATACTGTGTGGAATACCATGATGGTGGATAAGGTATGTCATGAGTCCACAGATGGTAGTCCTGGCAGAAGCATTTGGGCAAGATAGGCAAACCCATATCTAAAGTAAGTGTCTATTCCAGCGAGAACAAACCTCTGCCCTTTCCACAATGGAAGAGACTGAATATAATGAACCTACCACCAGGTAGCTGGCTGATCACCCCAAGGAATAGTGCCGTATCAAGGGCTTGGTGTTGGTCTCTGCTGCTGGCTAATTAGGCACTCAGGCATGGCCATAGCCAGTTGAGCCCTGGTGAGTGGAAGTTCATGTTGCTGAGCCCATGTGTAACCTCCATCCCTGCCACCATGGCCATTTTGTTCATAGGCCCATTGCGTGATGACAGGTGCGGCTGGTGAAAGAGCCTGAATGGTGTCCACAGAATGAATCAAATTTGGTTTAGAAAAAAGCAGATAATTTTTTTTTCTCAAATTAAGGTTATTACACTCATGTATTTTTCTTTATGTGCTTTTAACATCCTGTGACACTGAATTATAGGGCTTTGACTCATGGGTCTAAAAAGGACATTAAATCTTGCTAAATCTTAAACACTGACAGCAATTAAAGCCTCATCTTCAGGCCCAGTAGAAGATGCCAATCAAAATAGACTGTATTCCTGAGATATAGGGCCTGAAATTGAAGCTATTCAATTCCTGCAGGCCCAGGGAGTATCACAGAAGATGTAGGCAGATGAGATTGTAAAGGCTGATTTTGAGAGATAAGGTAAGTTCAGTTTCTCTACAAATTTAACCACTAATGTCAAAGGCACACTGATGCAAGACCAACTTGGCCCTGTGTCAGATTAATAAGGTTTTTATGAAGCATTAACCAACACCTTAATAAAGCTTATAAAGGTTATAAAAGGCTTATGAAAGTTATATCTTATGGTCAGGATTAAAATTTTATAGATTGTTTATATAACATTTTGAAAAACAAATTTAATTGGCTTCATGCTGTTTATATTAGAGTTTATTTTTTGGAAAATTAAGTCTTCTAGCTCAAAGAATGAAGGCTTTTTTTTTTAATCCTTCAGTAATCACTTTGGTTAAATGAATGACTTATTTGACAATGATCTCTGATCCTATTTTGTGATTGTAAGTGTCTTAAACCTTTGATATTTGGCAAACTTTCCAAAATCAAATTATAAATTATGTCCTTTTTTGGCCTAATTAATCCTTTAAGATTCTAAATTCCCTAAGGTTTAAAAATGACATATTTAGTTAATCTGTTATACAAATTATATAGGAAGCATTGTCAAATATGAAATGGTATTTGGCTTTCTTTGGACTGTATTTGTATAAATATGTTATTGGTATGTGTTCCAAAATAATGGGAAATTCCTATAATTCTGACATGACTTACTGTATGTTATCAATAATAATAATTATTATTATTATTATGTTAAATTATTGTGTGCCACAGAGGTAACAAATTTCCTCATTAATAGTGTCTTTGACTGTGGCTGCCCTAAAACTTTTTGTCATCTATACATAATTTTTGTCTTGTTTTGGTCCTCTTTAGAAGGTGGTTTTATAAGCAGCTATAAAACTCTAACAGGTGCTCTTGAATGTAGTTTTCTGGTAACTTTGGAGATTTTAACATCAGAATAGAGAAAAAACTTTCAGGACTCATGGATAGCTGACATGTTCATAAATATCAAGCAAAACAGGAATTAACTGCATGGACTGAAGTAATAGAAGACAAAAGTAATCTTTTTGACCTTTTGTGTAAAATGCTTCTGATTCTTTGTTTTGTTTTTCAGAGTCAAGGAAACTTTTCTTTTGTCCTATTTACAGCTTTTAACAATTAAGTAAAGTATACTTCTATGAACAAAAGTTGGAGCATATTTGTTTCTCTCTACCTGATTTCTCTAGAATTTAGAAACTATTTGTTATTATTCTTAATTTATGGCAATATAGTTATGCTCATAAGTGCAATAAGAATCTGTTTTCATTAGTAACAAGACACAATCAGAGAAACTGCTTATTTTACCAACACTTCGACTGAAATGATGTGTTTTCCTTTAAGAAATCAAACTCGACTTACACAGCCAATAAAAGCCCTGTGAGAAAACTGGCCTCATATCTTGTCTACACAGTTCTTGTACAGGGTCCCTGAACTGTGACAAGTAAAGATTGTCACTTTCTGATAGATGTAGGAGCCCCAAGTTATCTTAGGACCTCAAGGGAAATTCACCCAACTCATAGGTGTTTTATGGTACAAATCCACGGCTGGGCTCCGCTTTAAAAATGTCTTATCTGAGATTCTTTCTATGGAATAAAGTTGCATCATAGCCAATTTTAAAACCCTATGTGAAAAATAATTATTCTTACTGCACTTTATACAAATAATCTCTCCAAGTATAACAAAGCAAACTTGTCCTAACATAATTTGTCTTTAGCAAAAATGGGAAACTGGATGCAGAAAAAATATGTCTCAAAAATTATAGCACACCTATCGTTAGATTCAAGTCTTGTCTAATGTTTTTCATATTTTATTATTTTATATAGTTTGGACTAAATTCTAATTTTTCCTGGCTACATATCTTCAAAATAATGTCTTCAATTATTTTCTTCTTTCTTTTCCTTTTTTTTTCTCCATTTTTCCTAAATTACAATCACTGAAAATTAAGCTGTGCTTTCTTAATGCCCTGTGAACTGAAGTGAGACAACTTAAACTTTAGAAGCAAATAACAGCAACCTATTTACAAATATAAACCACTTTCATACCTGCCTACTAATGTATAGACTTCAGAGTAATGTGGCCTATATTAATTTTCTAGGATTGTTCTTTCATTTGTTGTTTTTCTCCATTCCTTCCTCTATTTTGTCCTCATAGGATATGGGACTTCACAACCTGCTAAATATGAGTTTTCCTAATAACACAAAACCTACCTGTCTAGAAATAAACCATCCAAACCATGAGAGATCAGACAAAAGCTGAGACAAGAAACTCATTTTCTTTTAAAATGCTTTCTTCAAAAGATTTTAAAAACAAAAGGGGGGAAATGTGAAATAAAAATGAATATTGGGGCCCCCAAATTACTAAGCTAAAGGGAAAAGTCAAGCTGGGAACTACTTAGGGTCAAGAAAACTTTTCTTTTGAGCTATTAACAGCTTTAGCAATTAAGTAAAGTATACTCCTGGGAACCAAATTTTGTTCAAATGGAAACAGACTCTTATGCAAATAACTATACTGCCATAAATTAAGAATGCTCACAATTGTTTCCAAATTCTGGAGAAATCAGGTAGAGAGAAACAAATATGCTCCAAATATTGTTCGCAGGAGTATATTTTATTTAATTGTTAAAAGCTGTCAGTAGCTCAAAAGAAAAGTTTCCTTGACCGAAATAGGGCAAATAGCTTTTGACTGTTGATTTATTCTATTCAAAGTCATCCTTCTGCTCACTGAGATAAATGCATATCTGATTGCCTCCTTTGGAAAGGCTAATCAGGAACTCAAAAGAATGCAACAATTTGCCTCTCACCTACCTATGACCTAGAAGTCCCCTCCCTGCTTCTAGTTGTCTGGTCTTTCTGAGTGGAACCAATGTATATCTTACATATGTTGACTGATGTCTCATATCTCACTGTAACGTATGAAACCAAGCTGTGCCCCAACCACTTTGGGCACATGTCATCAGAACTTCCCGAGGCTGTGTCATGGGTACACGTCCTCAACCTTAGCAAAACAAACTTTCTAAATTAACTGAGACCTGTCTCAGATATTAGGGGTTCAAAAAACCTATATGAAATATAAGTTTATTTTGTGACCAGAGAAATAAGATAAAGATAATTAATATCTAGAGGAAAATGCACAGGTGATACATGAAAATATAAGCTAATGAGGGGATTAGGAATAGGAAGAGAGTGAAAGCATGTTGGGCAAGAAGGATGGGTGCATGAAATCTGGGTTGGTATAGGAAGTACAGCATTATTTATATCCAGCTACCTTCTGCTTGGGGGACAATTTCCAACTAATGGCTATTACTTCTAATCAATTTATCTTTGATACAATTTACAAGGTATTTCTTTCCTTTTGAATTCTCAGCATGTAAAATAATGGTATTAAAGTCTTCTATTTGGTCAGCTACAGAAGATTGCCTGAATTTTTAGACTTGAAATTGTAAACCTTGGAAGCCTGGGTTCAAATCCTAGGATTCTTCCTTGCTGGGGATCCTTTTATATTTCAGTTGCTTCATTAGTTGTTGCTGCAGTCAGAATGGGTGGATAATAATACTGACCTTATGAAATTTTTGTAAAGACGGGAGCACCTTATATGACAGTAGGCACATAGAAAATAATCAACAAGGCAGCTGGGAGAAGTTATTATTTGTAAGGTGCCCAATACCCAGATAAAAAAGAACACTATGAAATGACTCAACATACTCTGATTTTACTTTACTACAGGAAAAAAAAAGAACATAAGAACAAGTGCTTCCTTTTGAGGAAGTAATTTATGATGGTCACAAACACTATGTCTGCTGTGCTCTGTTCTGTGAAGAATTTTTTTTTTCTTCTTTTCAAAAACATCTTTTAAATATTAACAGTGCTCTTTTCTTCTCATGCACATATATCAATGGGAAATTCGTACTTAGAAAAACTGACTCCTTTGTAAAACGAAGTCAAACTTTTGACTCTAGTATATGAGTCCTTGGAGGATGACGTTAAATTTAATGAAGGCAGAAATAGGAAGAAATTAAGAAATTTGTTAACCATAAAAATGACCTGCTTTCAGGTTTTACATTCTTTGGCATAATATATTAACTTATTTCCTAGAATATATTGCATTAACAGTATCACTACTATTATGATATTGATTACTATGTAATCTATATTCCTATTTGCAACATTACTGTAAAACCTTGGATAAGCAGTTACTATCTCTTAGCATTAGTTTCTTGCTTGAAACTTATAAATAATAATACCTATCTAACAGTGTTATTGGGGATACTAAATTAAATAATTGTAAAAATATTGGACATTGTTTTGCATGTCCATAAGTGTTAGAAAATGACACTAATAGCCTAAAGTTCCCTTAACTTTTCTTGATTCTATTCAGCAGATTGTCAAGAACCTAATTCAATGAAAACATTTAATATTTTATCTCCATGATGATAAAGTCAAATAGTTACATTTCTTTAATAATCTTCTATAAGATACATTTCTTTATTGCTTTGAGAGATATAATCCTTTTAATTTTGAAGTCTTGAAAAACTAGAATAAACAAAGAATTTTGAAAAGAAATCGTGATTAGGAGATATTAACATGAAAAACAAAATAAGAGATTTTATTTATGAAGTAAATTTAAGAGTAAATGCAGATCATTTTAAACCCTGACTTACAGAAGTATAACTAGTATTTGTAGGGTAGAAATACGTTGACAGTATGTAAAGCAGTAAGATTTTTTTTTCCGTCACATAACTGCCAAAAGTCTTCTAATGACAAAAATCACAGTATAAAGTTGTGTAGAAATCAAGGATATATCCTACCCAGGTAATAGTAGACTTTATCTTCTGATATTTCTCCTTTCCCTGATGGTTGCAATGAGGTGCTGAGTACTAGCTTTCTATGTAGAGGAGGTTGGGAGGTTGGGGATAAAGATGCACTATTGAGAATCTTGGGTCATTACCCCAATAGGTAAACATGAATTAAAACCATCTATGCTGGCATCAATATAGTTTGAAAAAATGTAGATTACCAGGCTGATTTGGATCACTAGAAAGCATTGAGTAAACATCTGTCTGCAGCACTATACAAAGAAAACTAAACAGAAATGTCCTGCTTCAAGGGCATAATTATAGGTGATTTTTACAAAGGCATTGATACATCTAGGAAGTCCACGGAAGCCTGCTGGTTCCAGTTTGCTTAAAGTATGAGGGGATTCAGGAAATAAGTTACTATACCCTATAAAGTTGAAAGGACCTTTAGGCATCCAGTAAGACTGTCAGTTATAGACTCTGGTTCAGATCAAAAGAGATCTGGCAGAAACTGACTGCTAGAAAAGAGGCTGTTGAGGCTCTTTTTCTAATCCATGTTTGAGAGGGCACATGACAAGCACCCCCTTTGACTCAAAGGGGAAATGCAGAGTCCAGGATGTTTACCATTCATTAGGCAGTAGATACTGAACAGATCATGTAAGAGATGCCTATTTACTCATGTGAATGAAGTAGGTAATGTCTTAAACATGCTACATAATTTGAAACATGTTGAAGACAGTTTTTGAAAGAATGTTTGATTTAATAAATGCTAACCAAAAGGAGTATCTTCAAATGGGGGAGGGGTAGAGGAAGAACATATATCTTCCTTTGTGTTCCTATGTTTTTCTAGGGTCACAGAAAAGTTATCTTTTAAAGGTATGGAACATAAACTTTTTCTCTGACTTCTTAAACTGAAACAGAAAAATGACCTTCAAAGAATTTCAAAACAGAGAATCAGGTATTAAGATACAATGAGTTCTATTGCTGTTTGTTTCCAACTATGTAATGTAAAGTGCATTATGACCCTAGTAAAGTCAGCACCATGGAAGAAGTCCTCCTTAAGAAATCAGATAGCACATTTGTTTTTTAAATAGGTAAATTGCCTGACTGTTCTTAGATACATTTATTCAATAATGGAAGAAGAAAATCTTGAATCATTTCTTTTTATACAGACATATTTCTCAGCAGTTTGAAAGGACTGTTTTATCTTTGCAAATATGATATTAGTTTTCCAAATAACTGTAAAACTATTTTTTTCTTTCCTGTTGCTCATAATTACTTGCAGAATCAAAAATTGTTCAGTTAGTTGCTGCTTCTGAAAGCTAGAAAATAAAAATGTCCAGATCATTTTAGTTCAGAGATGTTACAACTCTAATAGCTTTGATAATTCTCTCCTAAAAGTCAGTCAATTGAAAAATTTGGAGATCAAGTCAGTAAAAGTATTTCTACGAGTAGTGAATTTTGCTGCAGGCTACGAAACACCAGTACTTCAGTAAAAAAAAAAAAGTAATATGAATCAATGCCTCTGGGGCAGGTGTGCTTGGTAGGCAGTGATTCATAACCGTATATGCTGTCCAAGTTCTAGAACCCCTTCTGAGAAGAGTGGCTGATGATACGGAAGAAACCTTATGCAGAGATTGCTACTTAGTAACATACTGAGCCATCATCTTGGCTGGAGATTTGTATGAACCTGAGTGACCCAGGAGTTGACCCAGTTCAGTGGGTGTGGAACTAAGTCCTCGATGATAGCTGTTTGACCTGGTCAGCTGTTCAGGCTCCACCTCAAGACCTGCTGAATCAGAATTTGAATCAGCAATTTATGTTTTAACAAGTCCTCTAGGTGATTCTGTTGCAACTAAAGTTTGAGAACCACTGCTCTAAACAGAAACACTGAGAAGGGGCATTTAATTTATCCTTGGACAGTCAGGGAGGCTTCAAAAGAGAGTCATTAATTTTGGTAGAAATTTGTGGGGGATGAGAGGAAGATTGTGATGGACTACGTTAACTACTCTTCCCGGATCCACAAAGGGCATGGTTTCAAAGGCAAGAACTTCCCAGTGTCATACCTCCATCCACCTCCCCATCCGGGAACCTAGAGTTCTTTGTCTAACTTTTCCTCCTGCTGACTAGGTAAAATTCCAGGTGAGCTTCCTTTCTTCAGAAAGCCCACCAAAAGCCCTGGAAGGAGGAGCTCAAGCAACCAATCTGGGATCAGAGTCAAAGATCAATCACTCCAGAGGAAGTTTGAAATAACTCCTCTCATTGGACAAAAACATGAATGGGAGCAGGAATAACGTCAAAGGTAAAACTCCACTGCACCTTACCTGTAGGGATTTTCCTCTCTGGGATCCTCTCCCACAACTCTTGGGAGCTGTCTTTCCCTCTCTACCTGTGCAGATATCCCCTTCAGATTCCCCTTTCATGGCAGTGTGGGAGCTCTCTCTATTTCTCTCTCTGCCTAATAAATCACTGTCTGCAAAACTCTTTGGGGCCAATATTTACTTGACTGGTACGCTGACCCCGCCGCCAGGGCCTCTTCCTCATTCCTGGGGTAAGGGAGCCCAAGAACCTTGGACATATGGGGGTGGGGGCGGGAATCAGATGGGGAGGGAGCTGAGTGAATCCTCCTCCTGATCAGGGAATTGGGAGCAACTTTGGGACACCTCTTTGCTCTCCCCTGCATGTCGTGACCCAGTTACAATCAGAATGAGTGCAATACAAAGAGCAAGCATTTAAGTAAAAATATAGAGGGAATTTGTTCTACAAAAGATGTAGTTATGAAAAGGGAATATTAAGTGTACAGGGAAAATAGTAGGAAAGATGAAAAATTGTTGCAGACATTGTATACGAAGAGAAGTATCAACATCTTTGAAGAGCCACTTAAAGTAAGTGGAGTAGATGATTGACAGAGATCACAGAAGAAGGAGGTTGTAAAAGCCAACATAGAACTACAAATGAGAGAATGGATTCAACAGTTTCTTATGAGATATATAATTAGCAGTGTTTGTTGTTTGAATGAAAGAAACAGAGAGGGAATAACAGGATGAGTACCAGCTTTCCTGGATGGATGAGAAGAGGACGGTATTGTCACCAAATGAGATGAGATGAAGAGGAGAATAAGTGTGCAGTGTATGCACATGCATACATTTTTATATGCTGAGATTGCAATGCTATAGGACCTCTTAAGGTTGATATTCATTAGGAGATTAAATTTTATGTGTAAGTCCTAAAGAGAGTGCAGGCTTGAGGTTATACAAGTCATAAGAAAGGTCAAGATCCCTTACGACTGCAATATGAAGCTATAGAAATTTTGTTTAGCCTTCTCATTTCCCTCCTTCTTTAATCTCTCCACACTATATACCTTATTCCAGTTAGGAAAAACAAAAAACAAGAAACAAAATAAAGCAAAACATCTTCATGATCCCTCTGTCCATACAATCCAAATCTCTTTGCTCTACATCCTTAAGCTGGCTTTGTTTCTTCCGTATTACAATTGGGGACAGTATTGTCTAGTATAGTTTTTTTTTGCAGCATATAGGGGAAAGCTCATGGGCAAATTGTGCTATTTGAAACCACGATTTTGAATCTAGGCTGTGTAATTTATGAATTATATTACCTAAACTTAAGTACCTTGACTTCTGAAACTCAGGTTCCTCATCTATAAAAAGGGTTAATGACTCCTATTTTGCAGACTAGCAAATTGAGATGAACAAAGTTAGATTTTGCAGGAACTTTAAGCAGAGAGCACTGTATACAGCACCTTGTCTTCTAAATCTTAATAAAGGCCAAGATCTGAGAGAAGTGTTCATGAGGTTTGATAAAACTATTTGGTTGCTGAACCATTCCAGGACATGTAAAAACATGAAGAAAGAAAATATCTACCATCTCTCTTCTCAGGGAACATGTTTGTCTTTGGTTGGAAGGAAATACTTTGATAAGCCTCTTGGAGTGTGAGGTGAGTTGCTTCTTTCCCCCAAGGAATATTTTGAATAAAAACAGATGGTCATTAAACTGCCTCCCTCAGAGGATGGGTTCAACTTAAAAGAGGAGCTTTAATTTGTTAAGTAGGTTGTGCAGAGCAGAGCTGAGGCCCCATCCCTGGCTTTAATATTTGCTACCCTGCCCCCATAGACTCATATTTGCTACCTAATTTAATATTTGCTACCAAATTTAATATTTTAATATTTGCTATTTAATATTTAATATTAATATTATAAATTTTATAATTATAAATTTTATTATTATAAAATTAATATTATAAATTTTATAATTAATTAATTTAAATTTAAAATTTAATTTATTAAATTAATATTAAAATTAAATTTATT
>PVKP010033058.1:0-25303 GCA_004027715.1 Plecturocebus donacophilus | reverse complement strand
GGGCTGTTCTGGGGGCGGGGTTGTCTTGTAGGCGGGGCCATCCTGATGCAGGCCTGTCCCGGAGTCTGGGAGGTCTCGGAAACAGAGCTGTCCCGAGGCGGGGCGCAGGTTGGGGAGAGGCGGAGCCGTCACTGAGGTGAGGCCCGGGCGTTATTTCCGCGCCCTGAGCCACGCCCATGGTCTCCCGTTCTATTTGCGGGCCCCCCCGGGGCCCTTCTGCGGGCTCTCGGGGCGCCTACCTGGTGAGCGACCCGTCTTTCCAGAGAGATGCTTTGGCCTGCATGAGGCTCCAAAGAGGCTCCCCCAGAGCCTCCGCGAGTTCTGGGTTCGGGAGGGGCCCTCCCGGGTTGCTGTCGCACGTGATGAGGAAAGCTAACTCCAAGTCTCCAGTAAACCGTATTCAGGGAGAATGATTCCTTAACAGCGACGTATGCCACGGCGGAGGCCCCGCGTGGAATCGGCACCCTTCCTCGGTCCTGGGTGGGCTCAGCAGAGCCGGTGGCCGCTGTGTCGGCCCCGTCCCTCCAGCCTCTGCGTGGAGGGCTGCCCCTGACGGTCGGCGGCGGGCCATGCCCTCGGAGCCGGGGCGATGCTCAGGGTCACGGGTGTTCAACTAGGAGGACCAGAATTGACATTTTTCTCTGGAAGTATCCACAGAAATGCTGCCCAGTGAGTGATATTCTTACTGGGAAGGAAACGTGCCTGTGGCATCATTAACACAGATACGTTCTTGCGTGGCTGGAGAAATTAAGGTAAAGCTACAGAGCGTCTGAAGGTGAAAATCAAGGTGAAGGCGTGTGGTCCGGAGGAGGATGTGGTGTAGTCTGGAGGTAGAACGTCTTCCCAGGAAAGTGATAACTCTGCTACGACGAGGGGGAAAAAAGAGCAGTCCGCATTTTGCCCACCATTGGGTCCTCATTGCCTAGTTTCATTTCTAACAGGGAGTAGGCTTTAGTTTCTTAATAAATACCTAAATATATGCTGAATAAATAAGTATATAGTGAAAGTCCAAAAATATCTGTTGACTTAGTGAGTTAATAACTGACTCTTTGGAAGACTAGTGGAAATCTGATTGGCAGAGGACCAGATGCATTCAGGGTTCAGAAAGAAAGAGCAAGGAGAAAATTACACAGAAAAGAAAGTTTGGATAAGACTTGCCAGAATTTGGAATAATTCAGGATAGAAATCCAATGTGAAGTGAAGTATGTTGAAGTTTTAGCCTTCATATCAGGAAACAACTCACCTTGGGGAACTGAAGTGGGAGACGGACATCAAAGAAAGTGGGTCAGTAAAGTTCCACGTTACGAACTGACTCAGGGACGGGCGCCGGGGCTCATGCCTGTAATCCCAGCACTTTGGGAGGCCGAGGCAGGAGGATCACCTGAGGACAGGTGTTCTAGATCAGCCTGGCCAACTTTGTAAAATCTCATCTCTACTAAAAATACAAAAATTAGCCAGGCATGGTGGTGGGTGCCTGTAATCCTAGCTACCCGGGAGGGTGAGGCTGGAGAATTGCTTGAACTTGGGGTGGAGGTTGCGGTGAGCCGAAGCCACTGCACTCCATCCTGGGGGACGGAGCGAGAATCCATCTCAAAAAAAAAAAAAAAGCTGGCTCGGTATCTTTTATGTATTTATGCTCTTAGGTTTTAATCAGTCTCCACCTACATCAACCTCACTCCTGAGGTAAAGTACCACTATTGTTCTAAATTGACTCCTGAGAGTATTTTGGTGTTCCTGTAATAGAAGAAAGGACATTGAACAAAGGTTATTTTTCCAGGGTCAGAGAGCAGAAGCTATCTGCCTTGGGAGCAGGAGCTGCCTGAGGAATGGAACCTAACAACATAGGAATGGCATAACAGTTCATTTAAAAAAAAAAAAAGATGAAAGGTAGTGATTGGCATATGTTCTTACTAACGGGTATCCGAGAGAGAGAATACAACTGTGGGTTCTTAGTTTCCGTTTCTGGTTGGGCAAGTAAAACCCCTTCCTCATCCCTCTTTTCCCCTTTCCTTAGAGACAGAAACTGAAAACCATGGATTCAGGCTGCCAGAAGCCTAAAATAAAACAAAACAGAACAACAACAACAACAAAATAAGGTGTGTTGGATAAGCTTCGAAATGGCTATTGCTTATGCAAAGGTGCAGACCCCCATATCTTTCCTTTTACTTAGGAAAAAACAGAAGCCATTCAATGCAAGTCAACATATCCTTACTGGACAATTATTCTTTGAGACACTCTGGGAGATAGAAATGCTATTATGGTCAATAAATCTAGAGAGGAGAAAAGACATGAAAACAACTCTAACATCAGGTCAACTAATCTAAGTACCAAAATTAGGTGCAAGGGCACATAAAAGAAGCAGCAATTATTTCTGATCAAAGGATTAGAGAAGAATGTGCAGAGAAGGTGACACAGAAACTCAGCTTAGAAAAATGTATGTTTGTGGGCAGATAAGAGTGGAGGGTATTACAACGTGAGGCTGTATAATATTCCAAAGCATGGAGATATGAATGTGAAAGGCTCAATTTGAGAAAGACAAAATATTCATAGTGGCTGAAACTAGCTAGCAGAACTTTCATAGTGTTACCTCTAAAGAAGTCTGGGCTAGGTTTAGAGGGACTTTGGCTGCCATTCTAGGGAGTTTTGATTCCATTCTACAGTTTGGAGGAATATATTTTTTTAAAGCACCATTTAGTTAAACACTGTGGTTGCCTCCTCAACATCTATTCCCTATACTGCCTCTGTCCTTTCTAACCAAATTCATTTATCAGATAATCCACCTCTCCCTTATGAGATTCAGGGTACAATGAAGTCATCTCCAGTTCCAAGCATAGATCCATACTAGCTTAAGTCAGACAGGTTAACTCATACTTTTTGCGTTTCCATGGCAGACTCTTTCTAGGTATACATAATAAACAAAATTACTTCATTGTTCAGCATATATAAGAGACAAACACAAATCAGAAATATTGTTACCAGTGATACATCAGTCTATTTTTTGTTAAATAATGAGCAATTGCTGCAGTAATTGCAATTTATCACTAACCCAAATGCAGGGGATACTCATACATGTGCCTTCTAATTATGGGCAGTATTAATAGTCACTGGCCTCCTTCTTAAATTATTTTCAGTCATGAGCCTAACTTAATGTGGTACCATATATTCTTTCTTCTAAGGACCTTAAGAATCTGGAAAGAATTAGCCACACTCTAATTTAGGAACAGAGATGGATGAATCCACCTATAGACATTTACTGGTATGAGTCACTGGGGAGGTTTACCAAGTCACTATTTAAGATGATCCAGAACAGGTGTCTACAGCTGCTTTAAGAGTGAGTACTGTGGTGGCCATGAAAATGTTCCTCTCAGATGTCCAACTGCAGGGGGTGGGTATGAAATTGCAGATGGCCCCAGCTGGTGTGCTGTGGAATCCTTGGCACCAAGGCCATGCTGCCAAGGGCTTCTACAGGCTAGTGATTAAATGTAGTGGGGATCCTAAGGCAGGCCTATTCCTGGAAGACGTGGGATTCTTCTGATGGGTGACTTTGGCTCAAGGACTCCTCATTGTCTTGAAAGAAACTGTCTGAGACCTGTACTTCAGTGAAAACTTTTCTTTCCTTGGCTGTCTCCTTCCCAAGGGTTAAACCTACATTGCAGTCTGATGGTGCCTCTCCCGGCCTCTTCTGGGTCCCTCTGCATTCTCTCTCACAGGCATTTCCTTTAATAAATCTCTTGTATATCTGATCCTATCTTGGTTTCTACTTCTTGGAGGACCCAGAATAATACAAGTACTGTCATAATTATATCTCCTCACTTTAAAACTCTCAAGTATAATTACTAAAATTGTGTTATAGTAGGAGTAAAAAGCAAAGTTACTAACTTGAGAGTATTTATGAAACACCCATGAAGTTTCATTCTTTAGTACGTTTATAATAACTTTTATTCAAATTATAGCATGGTCTATATCCAAGGGCAAGTTCCTGATTCATCTTCATTGAAAACAGTGGAACTTTGAAGCAGTGAGGGAGTTTGTTGCTTCTCTTGACAAGTGGTCAGCCCTAATTCAGAGTTACAAAAGCTTTCGTATTCTGCTTTGGTATATTTGTAAAATTTACTTGGGGCTACATTTTTTTTTTCTGTTTGGATTATGAGTGTGTGGAACATATGTGGTAAGAGCCAGTTATATTCCAATCACAGAGGATGTCTTGCAACATGTCACTGCCACTCCAAAGGTGCTGAAACTTTCTTCCTCTAGTAAGGGACAAGGCTGGAGTGGAAGTGAGAAGAGATATTCTTACATTTATAAACTGTTCCTCCCATGACCAGACCAGACATAAAGTTTGGTTTTGTACTGAAGACTTTAGTTGTCTGGGAGCCAGTGGAACTGAGTTAGCCAACAATAAGAGTGGATGTCCTTTTTCTTTTTTTGCCTTTGAAATATCAGACCATTGGACAGGTGCTCAATAGATCCAATTTTCTTTAAGTGCACCTACATCAGTGTAATATAAATGTCTTCATTCACAATCCCACAAGGGTTGTAAATATCAATATGCCGGGGGGATAGTGTATGGGAATTGAGGGTCATAGTAGGTCAATACCATATAAGAAAACTCCTACAGGGAAAGAGTGAGTCAAAATTCCTACTCCTATGGGACCAGCATCTATTATTGTCTACTTATTTACTTATTTGAAAATGTAAACAATTATTTTCAAATTGATTTATTTCTCTGTCACATCAAAATTATTCCTTCTCAAGGTTTTTCATTATATATTGAGACTTGTAGTCTTAATTTCATTTTGGTTTGCCCCAAGACTCCCACCAAGTCTAGCGGATCTGTAGGGAACCATCCTTTCCCAAGGTACATCATGCATTCTTTCTGCTATTAATTTTTTTTTCAGTCTGTCCCTTGTGGTCAATCAAGAGAGGTGCAGATTTGAATCTCTGTAAGAGGAGCAATGGTTCTCCCTTTTTTCCTTTTCAACTGATAAAAAAAAAAAAAAAGCAGCAGCCCCTGACATCCAGAAACTTGTCTGGCACTAACAGCTAGGCCATATTGTTCTCCTGTTGTACAAAACAATTTCAGAGAACATCAACATCAGACAAGGTCACTCTGAGACCATCATAAAGTGAGGCACATACAAGATTACCATGTAACCCACAAAATACTGATCATCCTTATCTTACCTACAGTGAATAATTGCAACTTTTCAGAAACCAATCACAGCTTTATGCTCATTTTAGTCAGCTCTCCTTATATATGAAATTTATTGAGATCTCAGTCATAGAATTGCTTCTGGTTCTTGACAGTATATAATCTAGAACAAAGTTTTGCTTTTTCAGACACTTCACAAAATGATCCAACCAAAGCCCACAGCCTATAAGAGGTTCTGACACCTTTTTACTGATATACTCATTTCCCTATGGTGTGCATTTTCCCTAGCTGCCATGAATAATGGATTCAACTTGTTTAATTATAGGTGTGTTTCCACTGGTCTCTGGCTGTAGGGCATTAGTATTATGTACTATGAATGCATTAATAATATTAATAATGCCCTACAACCAAAAGTACATATTCCAGTGCTAGGGGATCCACCAGGCTTTCTGCAAAAGGTCACTCTAACATTACTGACACAAGTCAGTTGTCTTTTCATGATTTTGACAGCTGAAATAGTTTATCTCAGTTTCCTATGAAGATCTGAAATTTAAGTCTGCTCTAGGTGTTAAGAGCAACAAGCTCATAGTGCCAGTTGTCTTGTGATTAAATGTCAAAAGCCTTAATTAAGGCTTATTATTTTTTCCTTTGTAATAGTTCTGCTCCAAGGCTACACAAGCAGCAAGAACAAAAGGAAAAACCTCTGTTTTATTAAAGCTCCACTTGACTCTCCTATCTCTATTTACCATGGTGGAGGGTCAAGAAAGAGTTTATGACCTATTTTCAGGTTTTTGGCTCCTGCTTGAAGCATAGAAATCTCACAGACAGTAGGTAAGCCTGCTGTATATACTTGGGCCCTCACCTACAGGGTCTTTTCAAGAAGAAGTGGGGTCTTCTCTAAACCTGTGGAATCTCTTCTATAGTCTCTTATAGATTATTTTTATATTGTGTGTTTGATCATTTTGTCCTCCTCTAACCCCTTTTGGGTGCTGTCTCAGACTTTATACTAAATAATTTTGATAGTATGTGAAAAATGAATTTTATGTCACTAAGCAATTCATGGAAATAATTTTCTGTACCTACATGTACATATTTCTTAACCAATTTTGTATATTTGAGTTCCTAAGAACAGAAGTAAATTTTTAATGACCCTCAGGTGCACATATTTGTGTTAAGATAAACCTTGGTTCCTGCCATCACTGGTCAATACATTTTTTTAAGTTGCAGTTGCTTCCCAATCTCTATTTATCTTTCACTTATTTGCTCATTCCTTTATTTTGTTTAGTTCTAATATAATGAGCACCTATGAAACCCACCCAATTTTTGACTAGAACATCAATAATAACTTAAGCTACTCAACCTTTCCTATCAAAGAAATGCTTCTTTATAGCACTGAAAGGCACAAGAATCCAAATGCATAGGAAGCATTTCTTAGTTCTGTTGAATGAGAGGTGAGTTGTTTTTTGTGTAGTTAGAAGAAAAATCTCTGAGAAGCTGAAGAACACCTTCTCACCCCTCCCTCTTGAAGACTGACTGCAATAATGTAGGTCAAAAAAATCCTTTTAAAAATAGAAGCCAAGCAGGAGTACAAAGGCTTTGTAAAGAGTAGAGAACAGAGAAGGGAAAAAGTTTTGAAAGAAAGAATAGAGTATGTTACTTTTGTCGGCAAAAAAGAGTCAACATTGAAGGCCATCCCTAGTTACCTGTTGGCCTGTTAGGTACATACATTAGGTGAGGGTTTAACCTTGGGTGAGGACATTGCTTTAAGCATGAAATATATCAGCTTGATCCCATGAAGAAGAGATAGGAAGTATTTCCGATAAATACAGCTTTGAAGATTGGCTGTAAGGCCAAGACTCATCAGAGAGCTCCAGTTGACTATGGGAGTTAGACAACAGAGGAAAATAAATGCATGGCATATTTCAGTTTCCCTTTACAGGAATTCAGACTCCGTGTGGTAGACGACAAAATAATTTTGGTTATTTCTGTGATAACATGAGCAATCTGGAAACTACTCCCATTTGTGAGGATAAATCTCTTATGATACATGGAACAAAGGACAGATGCTAACACAGGTAAGAAAAGGTTTTTATACAAATATTTACCTTCAGACAGAAATGTTAATGAAGATGGAGAAGGAACAGCTACCAAAAAACCAAAAATAGTAGGACACAAAAAACCTTGTAGTGAGTGTGAACCATTCTGGTGCCTTGGCTCCAGGAGAGCAGCAACCTAGCAGAGCTACTGGACAACCAGCCCTGTACTTCTCTAGAGCACAGACTAGCTCACTATACAGCCCCTAAAAGATCAGCACCCAAGCAGAACCTACCAGCCATGGATCCTCAGAGAACAGGTCAGCCCAGTGCCCAGCCTTCAGGGGACAAGCAGCTGAGTAGGCATACCAGCCAGCCAAACTTCTGCAGCCAAGGCCACTGGGGTACTCGCAGGCATCACTGACATTAACTACAGCTAAAGAAGCTGCATGGAGACTACACTACTGCATCCACCCAGAACAAAAACAAATGTACCCTACCCAACCAATATGCTAGGACACATCTGCAGGTATACGTCTTTCTTCATGAAAGCTACTCTACAAAGTTAGAAAAGGTTATTATTCTATCAGATGCACAGATACCAGTGCAGGGATACAAGAAACATAAAAAAGCAATGAAACATGACACTGCCAAAGAAACACAATAATTCTCTAGTAACTGACCTCAATCAAATAAATAAAAATTTATGAATTGCCTGAAAAGGAATTCAAAATAGTGAGCTTAAGGAAACTTGGTGAGACAAGAAAGAACACAAACAGATCATTCAATAATTAGGAAAAACAATTTGTGATCTGAATGAGAAATTCAACTAAGAGAGATTAAAAAAAAAAACAGAAATCTTGGGGCCAACAAATTCAATGAATAAAATGAAAAATACAATTGAGAGCTTTGACAGCAAAATTAGATCAAACAGAATTTTTGAACTTGAAAACAACCCTTTTGAAATAGTCTAGTCAGAAGGAAAAAAAAAAAAGGAAGATGGAGAAGGAACAGCTACCAAAAAACTAAAAATAGTAGAACACAAAAGACCTTGTATTGAGTGTGAACCTAAGACACTTAAGTGGTACCATAAGTGAACAAGTATTTCCATTTTGGCAACTTAAGAAGAAGAAGAGACGAAGAAAGGCAAATAAAGTTTATTTAGCAAAGTAATGGTTGAAAAATTTGTAAGTCTTGAAGAGATATGGACATCCAGATCCAGGAAGTTCAAAGGATACCAAACAGATTCAACCCAAAGAGGTCCTCTCTGAGGCATATGATAACCAAATGGTCAAAAGTCAAAGACAAAGAAAAAATACTAAAAGGAGCATGAGAAAAGCAACAAGTCACATATAAGGGAATTGCCATTGGACTATTAGCATATTTCCCAGCAGCAACCTCGCAGGCCTGGGGAGAATGGGATGATATATTTAAAATACTAGAAGAAAATACTGCTAGCCTAGAATAGTATACCCAGCAAATCTTTTTTTTTTTTTTTTTTTTTTTTTTTTTTCAGAAATGAAAGAGAAATAGTCTTTCCCAGATAAGCAAAAGCTGAGAGAACTCATTACCACTGGACCAAACTTACAAGAAATGCTTGACTATTGGAAATTTTATAATTGGTATCATAAAAAACATGAAGTATATATCTCATTGCTGGAGGTAAATGCATTATCAACTTCATAATACTTCATTACTGCAATGGTGATACATAATCTTTCTAATCTCTAATATGAAGGTTAAAAGTCAAAATAGCTGGTTGCTGTGGCATGTGCTTATAGTCCCAGTTATTTTGGAGGCTGAAATGGAAGGCTCATTTGAGTCCAGGAGTTTGAGTCCAACCTGGGCAACATGGTGAGACCTGATTTTAAAAATAATAATAGGCTGGGTGCGGTAGCTCACGCCTGTAATCTCAGCACTTTGGGAGGCTGAGGCGGGCAGATCACAAGGTCAAGAGATCGAGACCATCCTGGCCAACATGGTGAAACCCCGTCTCTAATAAAAAAAATACAAAAATTAGCTGGGTGTGGTGGTGCGTGCCTGAGGTCCCAGCTACTCAGGAGGCTGAGGCAGGAGAATTGCTTGAACCTGGGAGGCAGAGGTTGCAGTGAGCCGAGATCACGCCACTGCCCTTCAGCCTGGCACCTGGCAACAGAGCGAGACTCTGTCTCAAAAAAAGATAATAATAATAATAATAATAATAATAATAATAAATTCTTTTGTAAATGCAGCTCTGTAGGATGCCAAAAAATGAAAATGGTAATACTGATTATAGCCATGAGAAGTTGTTAAGGAACAAACAATATATAAAGCTGTATATTAAGGCAAAAAAATTATAAATTTGGGGCAGAATGAAAGTCTAGAGTATTGGTATGCAATGAAAGTCTACTTGTTATCAGCTTAAAATAGTCTATTTTAAGTATGAGAATTTTTAATGTAACCCTAATATTTACCACAAAGAAAAAAATTACAACAGATACACAAATGAGAAAAAGAAAGGAATCAAAGCTTATCACAACAAATACCCTCACCAAGCCACAACGATAAACATGAGAGAGGAAGGAACAAAGGATATACAAAACAACCAGAAAATATTGAACAAAATGGCAAAAGTCCTTACCTATCAATAATAAGTTTGAATGTAAATGAAATAAATTCCCAATTAAAATAGATAAGGTGGCTGAATGGATTAAAAAGAAAAAACAACATTCAACAATATGCTGCCTACCAGATATTCACTTCACCTATAAGGCTACACATAGACTGAAGTGAAGGAATAGAAAATAAAATTCTGTGAAAATGGAAACCAAAAGGAAGCAGGGGCAGTAAGGCTTACATCAGACAAAATAGACTAAGTAAAAAACTGTAAAAAGAGAAAAGAAGGTCATTATATAATAATAAAGAATCAATTCAGCAAAAGGTTAGGGCAGTTATAAGTATATGAGCACCCAACACCAGCACACCCAATATATAAAGTAAATATATGAAGTACACATGAGATCTAAAGGGAGAGAAAAATTACAACAAAATAAAAAAGGATTTTAGTACCCTCTTTCAGCAATGGATGCATCATCCAGATAAAAAATCCAACAAAGAATTACCAGATATAATTACACTCTAGACCAAATAGACCCAGCAGATATTTACAAAACATTCCCCTTAACAACTACAGAAAATACATTTTTCTCAACAGCACATGGAACTTTCAGGATAAAATATATATTAGTCCACAAAACAAATCTCAAGAAATTAAAAAATATCAAAATCATATCAAGTATCTTCTCTTGCCACAATGCAATAAAAACTAGAAATGAATACCAAGAGGAACTATGGAACATACACAAATATATGTAAACTAAACAACATGTTTTTGCACAACCAGGTCATCAATAAAGAAATTAAAAAGAAAATTTAAAAATTCTTGAGACAAATAAAAATGGAAACATAACATACCAAAACCTATGGGATACAGCAAAAGCTGTTCTAAGAGGGAGTTTATAGCAATAGATGCCTACATCAAAAAAGTATAAGAATCTTATATAAACAACTTTATGTGGCACCTCAAGGAAAAAACAAGGGCAAGCTGAACCCAAAACTACTAGAAGAGAGGACTGATAAAGATCAAGCAAAGATAAGTGAAATACAGACTGAAAATAATATAAAAAGTCAATAGAACAAAGAGTTGGTTCTTTGAAAAGATAAACAAATGTTTCAGCTAGACTAACAAAAAGAGAGAAGACTCAAATAAATATAATCAGAGATGAAAAAGGAGATACCACAGAAATACAAAGGATCATAAAAGACTTTTATGTGCAATTATATGCCAATAAATTGGAAAACCTAAAATAAATAGTTAAATTCCTGGACACATGCAACCTACCAACATTGAACTACTGTGAATAAATAAAATACCTAAACAGGCCAATAATGTGTAACAAGAAGGAATCAGTACTAAATAGTCTCCCGTTAAAGAAAAGCCCAGGACCTGATGACTTTACTGCTAAGTTCTAACAAACATGTAAAGAATAACTAATTTCACTTTTTTTCAAACTATTCTAAAAAGTTGAAGAGGAGGAAATTCTTCCAAACTCATTCTCTGAGGCCAACATTTTCAATCACAGACAAGGATACAACACAAAAATAAAACTACAGGCCAATCTCCTTTATGAACATAGATGCAAAAATCTTTAATGAAATGAGAGTGAAACAAATTCAATGCATATCGAAAAGATAATTCACCACAATCAAGTGGGATTCATCCCAGGCATGCGAGGATGGTTCAACATATGTAAATCAATAAATGTGATACATCATATTAACAGAATGAAGGACAAAAATGACATAATCATTTCAATAGACAAAGAAAAAACATTTAATAAAATTTAACATACCTTCATGATAAAAATTCTCAACAAATTAGATATAGAAGTAATATACCTCAACATAATAAGGCCATAAATGAAAAGCTCATAGATAACATCATACTGAAAAAGAAAAAGTTGAAAGCTATTCCTCTACAATCTGCAACGAGACAGGATGCCACTTTTACCACTTTTGTACAATATAGTACTGGAAGTCCTAGCCAGAGCAATTGGGCAAGAGAAATGAAAGGCATCCAAATAGGAAAGGGGGAAGTCAAATTGTCTTTGTTTGCAGATGACATGATCTTATATGTAGAAAATGCTAAAGATTCCACAAAAAAAACTGTTAGAGTAAATAAATTCAATAAAGTTACAGGACACAAAAACAACATGAAAAAATCATTAGTGTTTCTATATGCCAATAGCAAGCTATCTAAAAAAGCTATTAAGAAAACAATCCATTGACAATAGCTATACATAAATGCCCAAGAATATAGTTAACCAAGGAGGTGAAAGATTTCTAGAGTGGAAA
This sequence comes from Plecturocebus donacophilus, assembly GCA_004027715.1. Taxonomy (NCBI): domain Eukaryota; kingdom Metazoa; phylum Chordata; class Mammalia; order Primates; family Pitheciidae; genus Plecturocebus; species Plecturocebus donacophilus. Next base: position 13,225 of record PVKP010033058.1, on the reverse strand, counting down.
CTATAAAACACAGATGAAATAAATTGAAAAGGACACAAATAAATGGAAAGATAATAAATTGCAAAATTTAATACTGTCAAAATGTCCATATTATCCAAAGCAATTTACTAATTCAATCCCTATTCTTTACAGAAATAGAAAATAAATCCTAAAACTTCTAAGGAACCACAAAAGACCTCAAATAGTCAAAGCAATCTTGAGCAAAAATAAAGCTTGATACGCCACACTACCTGGCTTTAAAATATACTACAAAGCTATAGTAACCAAATCAATATGGTACTAATATAAAAATAGACACATCAATAAATGAAACAGAATACAGAACAGAAATAAATCTATGTACTTACAGCCAACTGATTTTTAACAAAAGTGTCAACTATGTGCATTAGGAAAAGGACAGAATCTTCAATAAAGGGCACTGGAAAAACTGAATATCCACGTGTAGAATAAAATTAGACCCCATCTCTCACCATATATAAAAATCAGTTCAAAATTATTTAAGCCTCTAATATAAGACCTGAAACCATAAGCATACTAGAAGAAAACATGGGAAAAACACTTGATGACACTGGTCTGGGCAATAATTTTTTGAATAAGACATCAAAAGCAGAAAACAAAAGCAAATATAGAGAAATGGTACTATATTAAACTAAAATGCTCCTGTGCAGCAAAGGAAGCAAACAGATTGAAGACAATTTAAAGAATGGGAGAAAACATATGCAAACTATGCATCTGACAAGGGATTAATGCCCAGACTATACAGAAACCTCAAACAACTCAATAGCAGAAAAATAAATAATACCATTTTAAAATGGGCAAGATGCCTGAATAGATGTTTCTCTAAAGAAGATGTAGCAATGTTTAGCATCACTAATCATCAGGGAAATGCAAATTAAAACCATAGTGACATACTGCCTCAGTCCAGTTAGAATGGCTATTAACAAAAAAGACAAAAAATAACAAATGCAGGTGTAGATGTGAAGAAAGGGGAAGTCTGATATGCTGTTGTAAATTAGTCCAGCAATTATGGAAAACAGAATGAAGGTTCCTAAAAAAATTAAAAATAGAAGTATCATATGATCCAGAATCCCACCACTGAGTATATATCCAAAGAAAATAAAACCAGTTATGTGGAAGAGATATCTGCATGTCCATGTTTACTGCTGTATTATTTACAATACCTGCATGGAATCAACCTAAGTTCCATCAGTGGAAGAATGGAAAAAGAAAATGTGACATTTATGCACAATGGAATACTATTCAACCATAAAAAGAAATTTTGTCATTGGGCCCAGAGGATATTATGTTAAGTAAGCAAGGCATGGAAAGACAAATACCATACAATCTCACACAAAAGTGGACTGTGTAATTTAAAAAGTTGATTTCGTACAAGTAGAGAGTAGAATAGTGGTTGCCAGAGGCTTGGGACAGAAGTGGGTCAGGGGAGATCGGGACAGAGTGGTCAACAGGTACAAAGGTTCAGTTAGATAGGAGGAGTAAGTTCTGGTGTTCTATTGCACAGTAGGGTGACTATAGTAACAATATTATATTGCATATTCCAAAACAGCTAGAAGGGAGGATTTTTAATGTTCTTATCACAAAGAAATAATAAATGTTTGAGGTGAAAAATAAGCGAAATACCCTGATTTGATCATCACACAATGTATACATGTATCAAAACATTACACTATATCCTATAAATATGTGCAATTATTATGAGCCAATTAAAAGTAAAATAAAACTTAAGGAAGGAACTTAGTAGACTAAAGATTTCCATTAGATAGTTGACTGTTTCTCCCAGGTACAGGGTTAAAAATAGCTGAAAACAGGTTACGATGTTCATGGAAAGTGGCAAAGAGCACATCAGGGAGACTGACAGATGGATAGAAATCCTCTGACACCAGCTAGCCTCATGTAACACTAAAACTTACTAAAGCTGTCAAATGAAGAGGAATGCAGAAAAGCTTGGGGCCCTGGATGGTCCTTCTTAAAATGTTACCCAGAACAGGGGCAAACATCAAAGGCCTTCCTGGAAAAGAATGAAGTTGGCAAACTTCATTCAGTGCCCTACTGGACATTCCTTCATTCAACAAATATTAAAAAACCCACTAGATGGTAAGCTTACTCACCAGACATGGTAAGATCAGTGGTAGGCTTTGTTTTTTGTGGAACACCTGTACAAACAAAAGAATGTGAAGTGTGTTTTAATAACTGGAAGATACTTAATGTGGTTGGAAATAGAGACTATTGGGGAGATATCATGAGCCTGGACATATCAGGTGGACCCAGATACTTAAGGACCTTGAAAACCATGTTAAAGGCTTTAGTTGGATTGCATCTTAATCAATGTGAAGTCACTGGAAGATTTTTATTTGAGTTTATTAAAAATTTTTTTGAATTAATACATGCACAAGGTAAAAAATTAAATAGTACAGAAGAACTTAAAATCAAAAACACTGTTTCCCATCCCACCCTTTTGAAATCTAGTCCCATTACCTAGAGGAAATGTATTTAATGATATTTATTTTAGATCATCTGGTAACTACCTTTCTAACTTTAAATAATATGTTTGAACAATAATTTCTTGACTTACTGACTTTACACAATCTTTAATAATTCCCCATTACAAAAGATAAGGATTTAACTTACACTATCGTCACTTTCCTTTGTCCATCTCTCTCCAAATGTTTGCTAGTTACGTCACTTTTTAATACATCTATTGATTTATAGCTTTGAACAATATACTAATCCTCTAGTTCTTGTTCCATTAACTGAATATCTTTTCATCCCCACTTTGAATGTGTATCTCTACCTTTCATTCCACCACTCTTCCTCTAATTCTCAATCCCTTTCTGCTTTTTCTGTCAGCATTACTTTCAACTTCAGTTCTGAATATAAAAAATGAAGCCTTTCATACATTGTCAATAGGCTGATCTGAACACTAAATACTAACAAATGATATCGACAATATTTTGGCAATTTAAATGCTTCTTACTGAGAGCCTAGTACAAGCTAGGATATGTTCCTCCCTACACAACTAATGTCATCATGCCTGTGCCATAGAAAAGGAAATGTACCTATCAAGCCTCTTCTTATTTATGAATAACTGAAAATCATGTCTCATTTATTTTGCTCTACATTTGGACCTGAATTTTTTGACTTATTGTTGATTTGTCTTTTTTCTTAACTAAATCATCTTCTCAAGCATTCCAGCTCTTCAGTGATACTATCTTTGGCACTGAATGGACATTCTTCCCAGAAAGCCCAAGACAATGTGCTCTCACCTGAAATTAGTCTGATGGATACCTGTCACTCTAGAGTGAGACATCCTTTTGGATAACTATCACTCTAGAATGAGACATCCTAAGTAAGGTCCACTGTTTTATGGATCCCATTTCTTCTTTCCTGGTTTTCATCCTCATTTTGCTGAAGAACTTCCTCAAGATACTTCCTCAATAAGGGTGCAAAGGAGGTAGACTTTCTGAAAATTTGTCTGTCAGAAAATGTCTTCATTTAGATATTCTTCTTGACAGTTTGCCTTACTATAAAGTTCTAGGTACAAAAAATTTCTATAAGCTACGTGAAGATGTTGATCCATTGACTTCTGGCATTCACTTTTGCTGATGACAAATCTGTTAGCAGTCTATTTCTCACCCATTTTTCTTGTTGAGCTAATCGTGATGACCTCATTTGTTTTCTCCCTGGCCACTTTAATATCTTCCTTCTATCCTTAATATTCCAAAATTTTACAAAATTGTGTCTACATGTAGATTGTATTGGGCCCTCTCAATCTGGAGACTTAGCATGCTCTGTTCTTCAATTCTTTTTCTTTTTATTTCTTCACTTACATTGTCTACATCCTCTTTTCCAGGAACTCCTAACATTAAATATTGATTGTCTATGTTTCTTTTCTTTCTTTATATTTTCTATCTATTTCTTTTTGCTCTTTATCTGGGGAGATTCCCTCAACTTTATTTTCCAGACTGTATACCAAATCCTTTTAGCAGTCTTATTTTTATGTTCAAATAGCTCTTCTTATTCTCAGTTTTCTCTTTCTTTTCTTTAAGAGACAGGGTCTCACTCTGTCCCCCAGGCTGGAGTGCAGTGGCACCATCATGGCTCACTGTAGCCTTGAACTCCTGGGCTCAAGTGATCTTCCCACCTCAGCCTCCCAAGTAGTAGTGCTTGGTTAATTTTTAAAAGTATTCTGTAGAGACAGGGTGTTGCCATCTTGCCTAGGCTGGTCTAAAACTCCTGAGTTTTCTGTTTTTTTGGTAGTATCCTGTTTTCATCTTATAAATACAACTCAAATCTCTCTGAAGATAGAATTAAAATTATTTTTTCCACATTGTCTTTGTTTCCCTCAGTTTGTTATATTTTCAAGGCCCCTAATTCTACCTGGTGATTTCTCCTATTCTTCTTCCCTCCCCACCACCCACTTCTGGGAATTTCCAGCTCACCATTCCCATTTAAGAATCAACATAATTGTTGACTTCTATAACAATTATGGGTTTGTTATAGAAGTCAACTATTATGTTGATTCTTAAATGGGAATGGTGAGCTGGTGTGGGTTTCCTCTGCTGTTGTACGGTTAGGTCTGTTTCTTCAGGAAACCTATTCTATACCTGAAGGCAACAGCACTTGATTAGGAGGTTTCAACTGTCAGTACAGAATTCACTGGCTGGGGGTGGGGGCACTTATTTCTACTAGAAAAGAAATTTTATTCTGGAGCACCAACTCTTACCTCTCTGCAGGAAATTTGTTCAATTCCTTTGTACAAACAACAACAGCAACAACAACAAGAAGTTTTTAACTGGTATCAATAGTGAAGACTGCCTGTGTTCTGTGCCTAAGAGTTGCGGGGGTGGGGGGAGTGGTAGGATAGGGCTCAATTTTACAACTGGAGTAATTCTTCAGTAGACAAACTTTTCAGGTGCTCAAGTCTCTTTGGGGTTATGTTGTTCAGATCAGCTTATAGTCTATCTGAAAGGTTCTTCACTTTCATTATCATGCTTCATTCACTTTCTCTCTTCCAGAAATATGCTGAGATCTTCTCCACTTATAACCAAATCCCATCAGTTTTCTTTGCTGAGACGTGTCAATTCCTTTTTTACGTTTCTTGACTTCAATTTCAGTGGGGCCTGGTGAGGGAGGGAAGGTAAACTTATGTTTAGTCCATCATCTTTAATTAGAAATCCCACTGGAAGCTTTTAGACAGGGAAGTAACATGGATAACTTTATATTTTAAATATATCCCCACGATATGCTGCTAAAAATATATTCAAAAAGGGAAAAATGGATACAAATATTCTTCTCAAAGATGGAGGATCTAATTTCCTCTCTGAGAATATGCAGTGTTTGGGATCTTTGGGAGTTAGGCACTTTGCTGAAATAGCCCATCATTCAAAATCCAACAAACACTTTTGTGGTACCCTAGAAAGAATAACTGAATTTTGAACAATTCAGAACCTAAAAGACCTTGCTGATGCTAAAGTGCTCAGTCCAGCACTATCTACTGGGAAGTGCTTCAGGAACCTACCTTAAATTCTTTGAATTGTCATTTGGGATAAACAAAATGACTTTTTGTTCTGATAAAAGGAGATGATGGGTAAGTATATGCAGCCAAAGCTCTGGCAAGTAGGGACATAATGATCCTTTTGTTTGCTGGCTGGCTTCTTTATTTATCCATTGACTGCATCACTCAAAGCACTGTAGTTATGAATGTCCATTCTGTAACCAGAATGGCTGAATTCAAATCCCAGATCAACTACTTATTAGCAATATAGCCTTAGATAATTTACCTTATCTTCATTAAATTCAGTTCTCTCTTTCATAAAATAAAATGGGAGTGATAACAGATTATTGTGAAGGTTAAATGAAACAATCTATAGAAAGGAACCAGTACAATTACTGGTACACACCCAATAATTGATAACAATTATTTTAAATGTTGAATGAATATCCAGTGTGTAATATTTAAAGCACATAGACAATGGATATTCATGTAATCAGGAGAAATACTCCTAGGTATGACAAATAACATGATAAAGAAATCTATTTGGAGGCTGAGGTGGGTGGATCACCTGAGGTCAGGAGTTCAAGACCAGGCTGGCCAACATGATAAAATCTCGTCTCTACTAAAAATACAAAAAATAGCTGGGGGTGGTGGTGGGCACTTGTAATCCCAGCTACTCAGGAGGCTGAGACAGGAGAAGCACTTGAACCTGGGAGGCGGAGGTTGCAGTGAACCAAGACTGTGCCATTGCACTCTAGCCTGGGCAACAAGAGCGAAACTCCATCTCAAAAAAAAAAAAAAAAAAAAAATCCAAAGAAAAATCTCTATAGGTCAAATCTTAACAGTCTACATATGCACCCAATTACCAATTAAGCAAATAAAATGATATATTAAAATAACTAAAATAAAAAGTGAACTAAAGAAAAAAGTGGCTGGATGTATACAACATCAACCCAAGGGACCCAACTTTAGTTAAAACTATAAAGAAATGGGGGATTCTGAATAAAATTCAAAGGAAATAACTTTGGGTTAACTCTATCCAATTATATTATTTCAGAGTAAAGTCCTCTATGCGTGTGGACTTTGTCTGCCAAACTGGTGAGTAACTCTTGACAGGGATTGTGTCTTGAATCTGTGTTACAGAAATATAAACACTGTTATGAAACCGGATACCCACTGTTTGTTAAAGACAAATGTCATCATAGAATTGATCTGGTTTCTTCAAAACATCTACTCTTGATTTAATCAAATAAGGAATTGGATCTTTAAGACAGAATTAGGTAAGGAAATCCAAGGAAGAGCTCCAAATTCATAATGCGGTTTTTAAAAATAGCTTTACCAGTCTAAGTTTAAGAAAAACTAAATTTTTTAGCTATTTAAAAAAAACTTATGAATTTAGATATCTTCTTTTAGATTCATAAGGCAACATAGCATAATCCTTTCAGAGGTTACTGTATAAAGAGCAAGATGGGCTAGGATTAACTACAACTGCCTCTGTAAACATCAGCTATAAGTAAAGTCTAGCTCATAAAGGATATTGAGTCAATTACATAATAATAATGGTAGTTGACATTTTCTCAACAGCTACTACCTGCCAGGGACTGTTTCTATCACTTTTTAGAGGTATTATAAAACGTTATCCTCACAATAATCCTATAAAATAGATCCTATTTTGTAGATGAGAAAATTAAGTTACAGAGAAGTTAAGGAAATTGCCAGGATTATACAACTAGCAGGTGAAAGAACCAGGCTTTGGACACAGGGAAGCCACCTGTAGAAAGAGTTATCCCAACCTTTAAATTCTGGAGAGAGGATGGAAAGTAGTAAGTTCATTATCCTGTGGACCAGCATTAAATAGAAAAACTCCTTAGATGACATGTTCTGCAGACCTCACAAACCTCTTCAGAAGTATCAGTCTGAACCTCCACAACAACCCTGTGAACTGGGAATTTTTATCCCCATTTTACACACAGGAAATGAGGGTACCAAGTTGAAATGACTTTCCCGAGAGCTAACCCTACCTAGTTCTAGGCTCTTCCCACTATGCCAGAATGCTTGTGTAGCACTTTGAAAACTGCTCAAGTTACAAAGTATATGAGTCCATCAGGGAGCTGCCTGGGTCTCATGGTAAATTTGTGTTCCAGTTGAGTTCTATGGTCAAGTTTCTGGAACAACTGATAAAAAACAAAAGCCCAAAGAGAGTCCTCAGGATGCCAAGATGAGAACTACCCACTCTGGGCTATGGCCTATGATGGTGAATCCAGTGCCGATACAGAAATAGGTGTCGAGGCTCTCAGAACTGGGCCAGTGCAGGGGCAGGAGGGAATCTGACAGCTGAGAGCAGAGGAACAAGATGCAGAAACAGAAGCCCTTGCACCTGAGAAATTCTAATTCCACTTTTGGCTGCATTCTGAACCCACTTCCTTGAGACAGGAGTCGGTAATAAGGTATAGGACAATGAACTAACAGGACAAGGCCAGACCCTGGGAGGCAGAGGTAGAGGAGTGAATCCCCACCTCTGCCTACCTCCCCAAACCTCTCTACCTGCCACCTCGATGGGCACTCCTTACATCTGTGTGAGGAGGTACAATTTCATAATATTTTCCTTCCATTCAGGCAGATAGGCCAGGCTGGTAGCCACTTCCTTCTGGATAGGCCAGGCCCAGGCCTCAAAGAATGGAGCCAGGTTCTTCTGCACTTGGTGGGAGAACATCTTGACCCACAGATTCATTTTGTCAACGTTGTCTGTGGGCAAGTTGGTCTGGTTCCTATACTCAGTGAAGAGACGGATGAATGGCTCCCAACCAAAGGCTTCCTGTAGCTGGAAAGAGAATGAAAAATACAGATGAGATTTGGAAATAAAAGAGGGTCCAACAACAACCACTATAATAAGTGAACTTAGTGTATGTAACCCCTTACCATCAGCTTCACATCTATCACCGATTTACTCTCCATTTCGCCTGCTGGCTTCATGCCCTGCTCTCCCACATTCTGATCTTAGGAAGGGCCTTGGGGCCAGCATGGTGATCAATGCCAAGTGGACACTTGGTCAGTGACAGCCATGGTAATAACTGCAATGTTTAATATGTTTTCTACCAGTATCATTATCCATATATCCCACTAGATCATGCAAACAGAGACAGGATATTATGCAAGGAATGAAAATAGGCAGAACTGGAAAAATCCTCTTATCTCTCAGAGTTGAAAACCGAAACTGCAACAATAGGGAAACTTCCACCTCATCCTGGCACAAAGAAATCCTCATTAATCATAGATCTGTGTCAATTTGCAAGGCTACTAAAATGGCCCTTGGGGAAAAACGTGAGTTGTGTGAAAGTAGAAGGCTGCAGGTTGTCTGGGTAACTACAATTAAGAATAAGTTGTAATTTTTGAAAAAGGCAGCCATCCTGAGGCTGTTGAGTTACACAGCTTGAATTATGAAGCACTTGAACAGTTCCCTAGACCAACTTCACATTTATTTCACCAATGAGAAACTTGCGTTTCTGGGACAAAGCAGCCATAACAGGGTTAAAGTGGAGCCTCTGTGACTGTTTCCCACAATTCTCACAGCAGTAGGAATGAATGCGAAAGCCTCCAGCAGGTGCAAGAACCAGAATAGAGCATGCCTGGCCTGAGACTGAGTTCTGAAGTTCAAGTTGATGAAACTCTCCAGTTCCATGTCAGGAACTGAGGAACTGATCCAGGCACTGCAGGGAGGGAACCGGGCATTAAACAACTGAGCAAAGGCAAGGCCACCTCCTTGTCCTGGTCACTGAGGACTCTTGGATTGCCCATATAATGGGGACTCTGAGGCACTGCCGAGGCATAATGAGAAGATGGCACATTCATCTAAGGAAAAAAAAAGTCATATACTATGGATTATGTGTATGGCAGGGACTGTTTGGTTTTAGATAGCTATTAAGTAGAAGAGTTTGGCTTCAGTCTCAGGTATGCCTGGCTTTAAAGCCAGAGTGAGTGAGTATATGTATAGTACCTTATTTGTCTCTATCATTTTTAACTTTTCTCAGTGCTTTCTATTTACTATCATGTATCTCTATGGGGTGGAAGGTGAGGCTCAAGCGATTAAATCCACTTGAGCATTCTGTCACAGTTGGACATTGTCAGAGCCTCCTGTATCCTAGTGTGGCAGACAGGGGCCGTGGGAGATCTTCTGGGCCACTAGAACATTATCCGACCATTGCTCTGATGGTCCCTGCAGTAGGGGTCCCCCATCACCCGCCATTCTTGTCCAGTACCTGTAAATATGTTTCTAGTGCGGTCCACGCATTCCAGTTTTTCACATTGGGACCCTTGCTCAGGTAGATTCTGACTCTTTTCTCCCGAACTGGGGGCCACAGAGCAATATTGGCACGGCTTCGAGGAATGCCCAAGACCGTCTCATGCACGTACACACACCACAGGTTGCAGGTGGCCTCGGTGGTGTGTGGTGGGAACTCCCACTCCTGCCGCTGCTGGTTGCGGCCCAGCTCGTGGACGGGGCCCCACAGCCCCTTGGTTCTGATGAGCTTCTCGTTGATGAGCTCCTGCACTGACTCCAGATGGCACATGATGGGGTACCCTGCATGCATCCAGCCTGGAAAATGCAGAAGGAGGGAAGAGAGAGTTAGGGGCCTCCCCATCCAACTCATAAAATTCTCTGTATTGTGTCTGTTCCAAAACACTCAGTAACCCCAGCCAAATTTCAGCACACCATAATACTCTGAAAAGCAGCCCAAACCACGACCCTGCTAGGTGTTTCTTATCCTCTTCTTATTCTGTAAGAATTCCTTCATCTTCACTCTGACCCGAAATAGTGTGGCTATGGAAGGAGACACAGCTTATATATAAGGAGCCATTCATGTTACTGTTCAATTTTTCTAATTTATCCATGTAAATCTGTGTCACTATAACCTTTCCTCAAAATTCAAAGCTCTTTAAGGATAGCTCCTCTCTCATTGTCCAGATATGGACTTGCCACATTGACACAAGTTTATAGTGAACATTTGTATAAGAGAAGAAAATGAGAAATTCCTTCCCATGGTTCTTTATTGTCTGTACATTTCCCTCATTTTTCATGTTCCTTGGCCCACAGGCAAAGATCACTTCATTCAGTGTCTTCTTAGAGTTTTAAAATTCTCTGTTTTAACCCAACAACTCTGACCTAGGTCAAGGCCCTCTGCCATTTTACTGGCTTGAAGTCCCCAATGGATGCCTGTGAAAGCTCAGATGGCATTTCTTGATGTCATAAATGTATATAAGACATATTATAAACTGTTTGTTAATATATATATATAAGATATATTTATATATATATCACATATATATACATATTATATATAACAGTTTACAATACATCTTATATACATTTCCTTCCCATTTAAACAGCAAGGATACATCTATACGTCTTGCTAGAAAAATATGTTTTCCCTACTGGCTACCCACCACATGGCTGATGAAGGACCAGAAGGCACTCAGAGGCAGCATGCATAGAGGGTTCACTTGGAGTACTCACCCACTGAGATCTGCACGTCGGCAACAATCCTCTGTGGCAGGCGCAAAGGGAAGGGCTCCGCTCCCAGTCGTGCCACAGCCTGCATCACCTCATCCCAGAGGCGGAGCAGTGGCTCAGGGTTCTCCAGAGTACGAAGATTTGCGGTGGGCACCGTCAGAATGATGTTGTCTGTGGCCAGCTCTCCCCAGGGCCCTGGATTCTCCTGGATACGCCTCTTCCACTCCTCCAGAGTTGTCTCCCCTAGGAAGAGAGACCAAGGAGCTTGAAATACTTTCCTAAATCCCTTAAATCACAACGTACAACTTGGGCTCCAGGAAGGGAATACCAAAATCATGAACTGCCATATCCCTCCTCTTTTTTAAAAAATTTTAATTTAAAGTTCCGGGATACATGTGCAGGATGTGCAGGTTTGTTACACAGGTAAACATGTGTGATGGTGATTTGCTGCACCTATCAACCCATCGCCTAGGTATGAAGCCCTGCATGCATTAGCTATTTATCCTAATGCTCTCCCTCTGCCTGCCTGCCCTCCCCACCCACACCACTGACAGGCCCCAGTGTGTGTTATTTCCCTCCTTGTGTCCATTTGTGTTCATTGTTCATCTCCCACTTATAAGTGAGAACACACGGTGTTTGGTTTTCTGTTCCTGCGTTAGTTTGCTGAGGCCATATCCCTTTTCTCCATCCTTCTTCTATGAAGTCCCCAAGGATGTGGTTTGTCTTTATCTGTACAACCCCAAAGCTGAATCTAAGGAAGCTGACCCTCCTTCCTCCAATAGTCCATGTCTCTCTCCTTCTGCACCAAATAGGCTCTAGTCACCTCCTGGATTCCCATGCTCTCTGGAGTCCTCATCCCAGTTCTCCCCCTTCCCTCAGGGGCACCCAGGGCTTCCACTCACCCAGCTTGTAGTACGGAGCATGCACAGCCCCCTTCACGGTGACGGACACAGAACCCAGTTTGCTGTTCTGAGGTACAATTATATAGAGGAGTCCACCCCAGAGGCATGTGATCGATTTTGTGGGTTTATCCAAGCAGCACCGGTTAATCACGAGTGGGCCTCGGAAAAGCTTGCTGGCCCTGGTCAGGTCATCTGTGTGGCAGCCAATCTGTATCTGGAACAGAGAGATTCCCCCCATGGGGTCACCATGGGGCACGAGTGGGTGGAAGGAGACAGCCCAGCAAGGGGCTCAGGGTGGGTCATTCAGCCATGACTCCAAGCGAGCCCAGCCTTCCCACCACTGATGAACCATTTGTGATAACCCCATGAAACTGTAGCATTCCTTGAGGGATATGGACTGAATTATGTATAAATATTTTCCCAAGGTATTCAAACAGCTCCACAATGGGTCATTTTAGACATTAATGTGAGGAGTGCCAGGTGTAACCTATAAGGCCAATTCTGAGGAGGGCTAACTCCCACGCCCAGTCCCTTGGTGTTGCTAACAAATAGAACACTTGGTCGCCTAGCTCATGGTGGTGATTCTGGCATTCAGAATGGGGCAGAGGGAACCCTGCATTTTGCTGATCAGAGGGAGGGCCCAGTGGGAGGTGTGATCTGGTTAAGCTAGTGGAGGGTTGATTCAGTTTCTCCCCTTTCTCCAAGCTCTCTTTCTGGGCAAGTACTTGGCAGAGTCCTGGGATTCATTTCCCTGGGTTTATGCCAGCCAAGTTCCAGGATAGGCACAGGCACAGAATAGATGCTAACCATCACAGTGACCCTCAAGGGGGATAGAGCAGGACAGAAAACTAATTGTGCAAGTGGGGTGTATCTCTATGTGAAAGTGAAAGAGGGAAGGTGAACTAGGCAGTCGAGGAATGGTCTTGGGTGTCATGGGGAGGAAGCTGAAGTCAGAAAGACTTTGTGCTACCATGGGAATGGATATGGGGATGAACAGTGAACTCAGATTTATTGAATGCCTACTCTGTGCTAGGTCACCTTCCATTTGATACCTCTCTTATTCCCTACTCTAGGACATAAGTCAAAAGCACAAAACTGACAGAGAGATCCAAGATGGCCGACTAACAACAGCTCAGGAATGTAGCTCCCAGTGAAAGCGCAGAGAACGAGTGGACGCCGCACTTTCCGACGAGTTTTTGTTGCCCACAGACCGGGAGATTCCCGGCGGAGAAGCCACGCGGGTCACCGGCGCGACTCTTTTGGCCGGCGCGGCTGTTTTGCCGGCACCCAGCGCGGCGC
>PVKP010033057.1:0-25343 GCA_004027715.1 Plecturocebus donacophilus | reverse complement strand
CCCATCCTTATGACTTCATTTAATCTTAATTACCTCCTGAAAAGGCCTGTCTCCAAATACAGGCACATTCATGCTTAGGGAGTCTACATATGAATTGAGGAGGATTCAAGTCAGTTCATAACATATCATTTTAGTACACAGATATGGATATGTGAAACTATATGTGGAAATTAACAATTTATTAAAGCATTATTTATTTCTATGTTGTAAAATTACAGTCGTAACATAATGTGATCTCACTATTTTGCAAGCAAACATTCATATCATAATAAAATTCTGATAAACTTATTAAAGAGGGAAACATTACCTAGAAGAATTAACTTAAATTCACGTCAATGTTCTTTTGTCCAATTTATGTTGAAAACACTAACATAAAGCAGTTTCACTTTTTAGAATCAATTTTGAGAATTCATACATATAATATCTTGTATGGTCAGACAACACATTTACACAGACACAAATGCACAGAATGGTTTAATAGTTTCTAATTACTCCTCTCAAATTAATGAGTTTAGGAAGTGCCAGGCACACTGTCCAAGGTGCTAGGGAAACTGTGTGAATAAAATTGAGAGGTCAAGTCCTGAAATCTTATGTCCTATCTAGAGGGGAATGGGAGGAGAAACAGATTCAAGGTGAGAGACCTTCATATGGTAATCAGCAAAAGCAATTTTGTAAAATCTCATTTATGCAGAGACCTGAATAATTTTTTTGCACTTTCTTTTTTCACCCAATCTATTTTGTAATTGACAATATTGTATGTATTGCTTGTGTAGAGCATGTTTTGAAATATGTATACATTGTGGAATGACTAAATTGAGCTAATTAACTTGAGCATTTCCTTACATATGTATCAGTTTATGTAGTGAGAATACTTAAAATCTACTCTCTCAGCAATTTTCAAGAATACAATACATTGCTATTAGCTGGAGTCACCATGTTGTGTGTTAGTTGTCCAGAATTTATTTTTCCTCCCTTTGGGAGACCAAGGTGAGTGAATCACGAAGTCTGGAGATGGAGACCAGCCTGGTTAACACGGTGAAACCCCATCTCTCTTAAAAATACAAAAAAATAGCTGGGTGTGGTGGTGTGCTCCTATAATCCCAGCTACTGGGGAGGCTGAGGCAGGAGAATCACTTAAACCTGGGTTGTGGAGGTTGCAGTGAGCTGAGATGGCACCACTGCACGCCAGCCTAGGTGACAGAGTAAGACTGGGTCTTAAAAAAAAAAAGAAAGGAGAAAAGAAAAAAATTTATTTTTCCTGTCAAAGTGAAATTTTGTGTACTTTGAGCACCATCTCCCTAGTCAGCCTGCTCAGTTTCCCCTAACCACCTGTATTAATCTGTTCTCATACTGCTCTGAAGAAATACCTGAGGCTGAGTAATTTATAAAGAAAAGAGGTTTAATTGACTCATAGTTCAGTATGGCTGGGAAGGCCTCAGGAAACTTACAATCAGGGTGGAAGGTGAAGGGGAAGAAAGGAAACTTCTTCATGGGCAGCAGGAAGGAGAAATGCTGAGCAAAGGAAAAAAAAGCCCCTTATAAAACCATCACATCTCATGAAAACACACTCACTATCACAAGACCAATATGGGAGAAACCACTCACATGAACTGATTACTTCCACCCGGTTCTGCCTTCAGTCCAATCAGTTCTCCAGAAGGCTGTGTATGTTCTGAATCAGTGTTTAACATATGGTACTGTTTCTCCCACAGCCAGGATTCACCAGTCCAGGAATCAAAGGGTAGACGTGGTACTACTCACCATCACCCCTAGTGATCCACTAGCAAAATTCTTGCTTCCTGTTTCTGCCGCATTACATTCTGCTGGCCTAGAGGCCTTAGTTCCAGAGGGAAGAATGCTGACATCAGGAGATACAATAACAATTCCATTAAACTGGAAGTTGATATTGCCACCTGGCCACTTTGGGCTCCTCCTAACTCTATGTCAACAGGCTAAGAAGGGAGTTACAGTGTTGGCTGGAGTGATTCACCCACATTATCAAGATGAAATTAGTTTACTAACCCACAATGGAGGTAAGGAAGAGTATGTGTGGAATACAGGAGATGTCTTAGGGCATCTCTTAGTATTAACATGCCCTGTGAATAAGATCAATGGGAAACTACAACAACTCAATCCAGGCAGATACAAATGGCCCAGACCCTTCAGGAGTAAAGCTTTGGGTCACTCCATCAGGTAGTAAACCATGACCTGCTGAGGTGCTTGCATAAGAAAAAGGAAATACAGAATTACAAGTAGTAGAAGAAGGTTGTCATCCATACCAGCTTCAACCATGTGAACAGGTGCAGAAATGAGGACTGCAATTGACATGAATACTTTTTCCTTAAGAATATGTTTGTCCATGTTACACTTGTACTAAGAAAAGTATTTTAATTTCCTTTCTTTTTTCTTTATTATGTGATACAAGATTTATTGACTTCATATCAGCATTTAAGTGTTGTTAACTTTATGTAATAGCATTTAGGTTAAGGATTAGTGTGCTTCAGGTTGTAGGAGGAATAGCTGTATTATGTTAGGCATAATTACCACCTTATTATTGCCTTTATTTGCAGATTACATGTAACTTTGGAGATGTGTATGGGTTCAAGTTGATAAGAGGTAGACTTGTGATGGTTAATACTGTATGTCAACTTGATTGGATTGAAGGAGGCAAAGTATTTTTACTGGATGTGTCTGTGAGGGTGTTGCCAAAGGAGATTAACATTTGAGTCAGTGGACTGGGAAAGGCAGACCTATCCTCAATCTGGGTGGGCACCATCTAATCAGCTGCCGGTGTAGCTAGAATAAAGCAGTCAGAAGAAGGTGGAGGAAGCCAACTTGCTGAGTCTTCTGGCCTTCATCTTTCTCCTGTGCTAGATGATTCCTGCCCTCAAATATCAGACTCCAGGTTCTTCAGCTTTTGGACACTGGGACATACACCACTGGTTTGTCAGGGGCTCTTGGGCCCGCACTGTCAGCCTCCTTACCTTTGAGGTTTTGGGACTTGAACTGGCTTCCTTGCTCTTCAGCTGGCAGGTAGCCTATCGTGGGACTTCACCTTACCATCTTGTGAATCAATACCCCTTAATAAACTCCCCTTCATACATACATCAGTCCTTTAGTTCTGTTCCTGTAGAGAACCTGACTAATACACCACCGTTCTACTCACTGCTCCTGTGAGTTTTAATTCCATGCAGAGGCAGCTCTGGGTAAAACAGATCCTGGAAGTGTTGAGGGAAAGTCAGGAAAATCAGAGCCACCTTCACTGTGGAGCAAAAATCATATGGAAGAGGTGGCAGAGAAAATGGTCATGTATGACTTTTTAAGCCACTGTTAGGACTACTGTAGGGTTTAACTACCCCTTCTATATTGACTTGTCTTTACTTCATTATCTCTATCTATCTAGAATACTTACTTGCTAACCTGTATTTCAATATTTATTAACACGAAAGAGATATAACTATACATCCATTTTCCCCCAATACAAAATTGAACCTTACTATACTTGGACATAATTTATGCTTATTGTAGGATGCAATTGCATTAATTTAAAATTACATGAAAGCTTAACTAAAATAAAAATATACTGAGTGAGAATGTAACAAAGTGAGTAGTACTTTATAATTTGTAATGACTATTTATTTACATAGTATTTACATCTCTGATTAGAATTTTGTTGTTTTTCAATGTAGTTTCTTAAACTCTACTTTATTCATTAAATATGTTGAACAGCCATTTTATAAAGGCACATAAAAATCTATCTCACAATTTTTAATCAATTTTCTTTGAGCAGACACTTTGTTAAGAGGATTTTGTTTATTTTCTCTATTACAAACAGTTCTACTATCAGGGAATTCTTACCATTGCTGTAGCTGGATCAAGAAGCATATGAATTCAACATACTGAGCTGTATTATCAAGGCGACTACAGGAAATTGTATTTCTTTACATTCCTATCTACAGGATATATTTTTTATCATTCTCACCAGCCCATATCCTTCCTATTTGCATTTTTTATTTTAGGTGGAAACTTTAACATCATATGGTTTTTGGTCATTTCTTATGTGTGTGTGTGTGTTTGTGTGTGTCTCTCTCTGTGTGTCTGTGTGTGTGTGTGTACAAGCCACAGTCTTTCTTAACCCTTTTTTCATGTATTATATCTGTGTCTATCTACTGAAACTTATTTTTATTTGGTTTCATTTTTATGTGGTTAATTTAAGTGATTTTCTTTTGTGTAAACGTGGTCATATCTATGTGTGAATGTGTGGTATGCATACCTTAAAAACTATTATCCTTTACTTGTGTTTGATAAAATTATTTGGTTTTTATTGTTTATTCTTCTGAATTTCTATACAATGAGTATATGGGTTCTGGAGCCCAGACCAGGCAAGCCAGCTTAATTTCAGCATATAACTACAGAGGGCTTGCTTCTGCTCTTTGATGTGTCATGTAATAATCATCCTTTATTTATTTGATTTAATTAAGACTAATAATATCAAGGCTTGTGGTAAATTTTAAGAATCACCTGGCACAATATTTCCATTTTACAATCCAATACTTGAAGGCCAGTGATGTTAAAATCATTCTTTTTTTTTTTAACTTGTATATACCATGCACCAGATGTTACTTTCAATGTACGATAAAAAAACCAGTATGTTACATAATTATTTATCTTGTAAAATGCTACTTCTAGCATAACAGCTTTGTATTCTATGTATTAGTTACATTGGGAACATTAAATAAACTTTCTAGTAAGACATAGAAAATAGATAAATATAAGTGGATTATATTTAATGTATGGCATTTAGAGAATATTTTTTAAATATTCCAGATGTATAGGAATATTCCAGTAATTGCATATGTTCTTGCTTTTTATCACTCTGCCATTGTCTTAACAGGTTGGGGTCCTCACCTTCTCACAATTGGAAAACTAAAATGTATCCTGTCTGATTTCTCCTTCAGTCCCTTTAACACAGGAACATTAGATTCCTTGAGCCAACACACAAGATTGACCCTATTACTTTCATTGATTACAAAAATAAAATGGAAATAAACAAAGCAAAACAAAAACAAATAAACTTCTAATGGGTTTCTATCCCTATTTTAAAAAAATAATCTAAACTCATTGACATACTATGAATAGCATGACAAGAATAGAGTTCAAATATGCTTTGCAGATTAGATTATAACTGTGCTCCCAGAGACCCCATGCTGTGACTACTCATACTTATTTACTGTTTATGATGAGGCTTTTTCATGCCTCTGTGCTCTTGAACAGGCGATCCTGCTCCCTGGAGGACATTTATTTGCCTCACCATTGACATCCAGGTCCAAGTCACTTGTGTGAATGCTTTCATTTTTTATCTCAAGCGGAGGCAATTTGTTCACTGCTCTATAATCCCATCACACTAGAATATTTTGAGTTTTTAAAACCCATACATGTTTTTTCTTACTGTAGTAAAACAATTTTACACCAACAGCCCTATTATATTTATCTTTATACACCCAGAACCTGGTCTGTCATTAAGTCCAAAATAAATGTTTATTGATTATTTATAGTACTCACATAAACCTTTACACAGAAAAGACAGAAATACAATACACACAATTCTATAAATGAGTGACCTGGTAGCTGGTTATGATCTTTAGAATCATTTTCAACACTAAATTGTGGGTTCAGCTGATATTGATTTTTCTAATGTACCTCACTCTTTCTGCTTTAGAGAGTACAACCAAAAGTAAGCAGAATTACTTCTTTAAGGAATTTATGGAATGCAAGCCAGAGGAGAGTTAATGTAAATTTCTTTGAAGAATAACATTATCTTCCATCAGAACTGATGCATATGACAAAAAAGAGATAGATTTCGTGTAGCAAATCAGTTTATTTTTGTTTTTGCCTTGACTTTCTACATTGCATTATGATCTAAAGATAAAACAGAATTAGGAAAATTATGTTTTCTAATTCTTATTTCAGAATTCTAAATATATTAAAGTTGCTTTTCAAATAAAAATGAAAACGAAAATTGAAATTTATTTTCAAATGAAATGATTGCACATTTTATTATATAAAAAAGGCATTATGCAGCAGAGAAATGTAAAATAGAATATATCCGTGTGTGTGTGTGTCTGTGTCTGTGTGTATGTATGCATGTAAGATGCTACAAATGAATGGAATATTATAAGACATTGAAACAAGGGTGTTCTAGTTAATTTTAAGTGTCAACTTGACTCAGCTGAGGAATACCTAGAGATTTGGTAAAGCATTACTCCTGGATGTGTCTGTGAGGGTTTTTTCAGAGAAGGCTGCATGTGAGTCTTGGATTGGATGAGGAAGATCCACTCTTAGTGTGAGTAAGCACAATCCAATCAGCTGGAAGCCCAGATAGAACAACAACAAAAAGATGTAAGAAAATATATTTTCTCTTTTGCACATATGTTCTCTCTTGTCTTCTACGTTCTCCCATGGAATAATGCAGCAAGAAGGCCCTTACTGGATACAGCTCCTCAATCTTGGACTTCCCATCCTCCAGAACTATAGGTCAAATAAATTTCTCTTCATGATAAATTTCCCTGTCTTTGGTATTCTATTATAGCCACACAAAACAGACTAATTGATCACAAAAATTGATGCCAACTGGAGTCGTTGCTATAGCAAATATCCGAAAATGTGAAAGTGACTTTGAAACTGGGTAATTGATGGGGACTGGAAGAATTTAGAGGAGCAAGCTAGAAAAAGTCTAGATCACCATGAACACAGTATTAAGGGAAATTCTGGTGAGGGCTCAGAAGAAAAGAAATGTAAGTTGAGTCTGAACTTCTAAGAGAGTTTTTAAGCGGTTGTAATTGGAATGTTCATAGAAATATGAACAGCAAAAGCTGTTCTTATGCAGTCTCAGATGGAAGTTAAGAACAAAGTATTAGAAACCAGAATAAAAATCCTTGTCATACAGTTACAAATAACATGGCAGAATTATGTTCATATCCTAGGACTTTGTGGAAAGTAGAACTAAAAGCAATGACCTAAGATATCCAGCAGAAGAAATATCTAAGCACCACAGCATTTAGGATGCTACATGGCTTCTTTAAGTCATCTGAAGTAAAATGAGAAAGGAGAGAATGATTTAAAGACTGAACTTAAAATTAAAAAGAAGGCAGAAAGTACAATTTTGACTATTTTCAGACTGACCATGTAAAGAATAAAAAGTGTATTTATGAGATTAACCTAAGGGTGTGGCCAAGCTCCCCTTTGCTAAAGAGATTACCATGGACAGAAGGGGGCCAGGTGATATTCATCAAAACACTGAATGAAAGACTCAGAAGGCATTTCAGAGCACTCCCAGACTTCCTGTGCCATCACAAGCCCAGAGCTCTAGGAGGATAGGACTGTTTCCAAGGATGGACCTAGAGTGCCCCCGGCAGACTCACTGCCCAGGAGTATCTAGGGACTCTGTTGCTCACATTCCAGCACGGTGCTTTTCAGCCACCCCAGTCATGACTTAAGTGGGCCCAGAGGTGCTTTGATCTACCACTCTGGCAGGTATAAGCTGTAAACCTTGGCTGTAGGGTGTTGACTCTGGAGGCACACAGAGTGAGTGAAGTAAGACCATGATGGCCTTCACCTAGAGTTGAAAGGATGTCACAGAAATCCTAGGGACCTAGTCACATACCTGTCACAGGGGCAAACTCACCGCAGACAGCCCCAACTATAGCTCTGTAAGAATAATGCCATGTGATATGGTTTGGTTGTGTCCTCACCCAAATCTCATCTTGAATTGTAGTTCCCATGATTCCCTCATGGTGTGGGAGGGACACAGTGGGAGATAATTGAATCATGGGGATGGTTTCCCCCATACTGTTCTTTTGGTAGTAAGTTTCATGAGATCTGATGGTTTTATGAAAGGAAACCTCTTTCACTTGGTTCTCACTCTTGTTTGCTGCCATGTGAGATGTGCCTTTCACCTTTCTCCATGACTGTGAGGCCTCCCCAGCCAGGTAGAACTGTGAGTCCATTACATCTCTTTCTTGTGTAGATTCCCCAGTCTCCAGTATGTCTTTATCAGAAGTGTGAAAAAAGACTAATATGGTAAGTTGGTACCAGTAGAGTGGGGTGCTGCTGTAAAGATACCTGAAAATGTGGAAGTGACTTTGGAACTGGGTAATGGACAGTAACCGGAAAAGTTTGGAGGGCAGAGAAGAAGATAGGAAAATGTGGGACAGCTTGGAACTTCCTAGAGACTTGTTGAATGGCTTTAACCAAAATGTTAATGATATGGACAATGAAATCCAGGCTGAGGTGGTCTCAGATGGAGACATGGAACTTGTTGGGAACTGGAGCAAAGGTGACTCTTATTATGTTGTAGTAAAGCCACTGGCAGTATTTTCCCTGTGACTTAGAGATTTGTGGAACTTTGAACTTGAGAGAGATGATTTAGGGTACCTGGTAGAAGAAATTTCTAACCAGTAAAGCACTCAAGGGGTGACTTGGGTGCTATAAAAGACATTCAGTTCTATAAGGGAAGCAGAGCATAAAAGTTTGAAAAATTTGCAGCCTGACAATGCGATAGAAAAGAAAATACCATTTTCAGAAGAGAAATTCAAGTTGGCTGCAGACATTTACATGAACAATGAGAAGCCGAATATTAATCACAAAGACAATGAAAAAAATGTCTCCAGGGCATGTCAGAGATCTTTGTGGCAGCCCCTTCCATCACAGACCTGGAGGTCTAGGAAGAAAAAAACGGTTTTGTGGGCCTGGCCCAGGGTGTCTCTGCTATGTGCAGTCTAGGGACTTGGTGCCCTGTGTCCCAACCACTAAAAAGGGACAAGGTATAGCTCTCGGCCATGGCTTCAGAAGCTCCAAGCCTCAAGTCTTGGCAGTATCCACATGGTGTTGAGCCTGCAGGTGCACAGAAGTCAAGAATTGAGGTCTGGGAGCCTAGATTTCAGATGTGTGGAAACGCCTGGATGTCTAGGCAGAAGTTTGATGCATGGGCGGGGCACTCATGGAGAACCTCTGCTAGGGCAGTATGGAAAGGAAATGTGGGATGGGTGCCCCTACACAGAGTCCCTACTGGGGCACTGCCTAGTGGAGCTGTGAGAAAAGGGCCACTGTCCTCCAGAGCCCAGAATGGCAGATGCACAGTCAGATTGCACTGTGTGCCTGGAAAAGCCACAGACACTCGATGCCAGCCCATAAAAGCAGCCAGGAGGGAGGCTGTACCCTACAAAGCAATAGAGGCAGGGCTGCTCATTACCATGGGAACTGACTTCTTGCATCAGTGTGACTGGTTGTGAGACATGAAGTCAAAGGAGATAACTTTTGAGCTTTAAAATTTGACTGCCCTGCTGGATTTTGAACTTGCATGGGGCCTGTAGCCCCTTCGTTTTGGCCAATTTCTCCCATTTGAAATGGCTGTATTTACCCAATGTCTGTATCCCCATTGTATCTAGGAAGCAATTAATTTGCTTTTGATTTTACAGGTTCATAGGCAGAAGGGACTTGCCTTGTCTCAGATGACACTTTGGACTGTGAACATTTGTGTTAATGCTGAAATGAATTAAGACTTTGGGGGATTACTGGGAAGGCATGATTGGTCTTGAAATGTGAGGACATAATATTTGAAGGGTGAAATGATGTGGTTTGGCTGTGTCCCCACCCAAATCTCATCTTGAATTGTAGCTCCCATAATTTCCTAGTGTTGTGGGAGGGACCCAGTGGGAGACAATTGAATCATGGGGGCAGTTTCCTCCATACTGTTCTCATGGTAGTGAATAAGTCTTGCAAGATCTGATTGTTTTATAAGGGGAAATCCCTTTCACTTGGTTCACACTCTTCTCTTGTCTGCCACCACAGAGGACATGTTTTTCACCTTCTGCCATGATTGTGAGGCCTCCCCAGCCATGTGGAACTGTGAGTCCAACTAAACCTCTTTCTTTTGTAAATTGTCCAATCTCCAGTATACCTTTATCAGAAGTGTAAAAACAGACTAATACACCATGGCAGAGAGTCCCCAACCAGGCAATGTCTAGTGTATCCCTGAGAGTAGGGCTGCTCTCGAGACACCAAACTGTAGGGCCATCAGCATGCAACTCCAAACTGGAAAAGCTACAGGCACAAGACTCCAGCCCTTAAGATGTGCTGGGGGTACCAAGCCCAGCAAAGTAATAGAGGTGGAGCTGCCTGGGGCCTTGGGTGTCCAACCCCCACCCCCATGGAGATATTATTCTCCAGCTTTAAGACTTAATGTTTTCCCTGTTGGCCTTTGGACTTACTTGAGAATAGTTACCCTTCTTCTTGGCTAACTCTCCCTTGTGGTATAGGAAAGTCTATCCTATGCCTGTCTCATTATTGTATTTTGGGGGGGGGGCAAGTAACTTGTTAATTCATGGGCTCACAGCTAAAGAAGAATTTGTCTCAGAATGCATCATGGTTTGAATCTCATCCATATCTGGTTTACATTGAATTTGGACTTTTGAGTTGATGTTGGAACACATTAGGACTTTGGGTACTACTGGGATAGAATGAATGTACTTGATTGTGGAAAGGCCACTAACTTTTAGGGCCAGGGTGGATTATTGGCACCACTCACTATTAGGCTTGGTGACCCACTAACAAATTTTTGCTTCTTGTTCCTGCAACTTTATGTGCTGCTGGCTTAAAGGTCTTAGTTCCAGAGAACGGAATGCTTCCACCAGGACACACAACAGTGATTCCATTAAACTCAAAGCTGAGAATGCCACTAGGAAACTCTGGGTTCCTCGTGCATCTAAATCAACAGTCTTAGAAGGGAGTTATAGTCTTGGCTGGGGTGATCTCTCCAGACTAGTGAGGTGAATTGGACTACTACTTCACAACAGAGGTAGGGTAGAGTATGTCTAGAATACAGAAGATCCCTTAGGTTGGCTCTGCTAGTATCATGCCCTGTGATTAAGATCAATGGGAATTTACAATAATTCAGTCTAGGTAGGATTATGAATGGCCCAGAGCCTTTGTGTAAAGCACCATCATCAGCTGACATTCTTGTGGAAGGCAAAGGGAATACAGAATGGGAAGCAGAAGAAGATGTTAATAAATTCCAGCTATGAGCACATGATTATTGTAGAAATGAGGACTAGCAATCATAAATATTTTTTCTGTATTTTGTTTATATGTATATATACATATATTAAGAAAATACATTTTTTTCTTTATATTTTATTCTTCCATCTAATGTAAGATATATTGACTTTATGTTAGTCTTTAGGTATTATTAATTTATATCATAGCATTAAAGTTATGGGACATTAGGCAAAAGGTAAACATCACTCAAGGACTTTACCTCCTCTTCAGGGGAAGGAATTAATGTATTTTTGATTGTAAGAAGGATAGTTGTATCATACTAGGGGAATTATTACCTTGCTATTGTCTTTATTTAGAGATTAAGTATGCCTTAAGAAAATGCATATGGGTGCCAAGTTTATAAGGGTTGGACTTGTGATGGTTAATTTTAGGTGTCAACTTGACTGAATTAAGGAATACCTAATGGTATGGTTTTGCTATGTGTCCCCATCCAAATATCATCTTCAATTGTATTTTCATAATTCCCACGTGTTGTGGGAGGAACCTGGTGGGAGAAAACTGAATTATGGGGCCGGTTTCTCCAATACTGTTCTCGTGGTAGTAAATAAGTCTCACGAGATCTGATGGTTTGTTTTATCAGGGGTTTCTGCTTTTGTGTATTCCTTATTCTCTCTTCACCTGCTGTCATCCGTTAAGAGGGGGCTTTGTCTTCTTTGTCCTACACCATGACTGTGAGACTCCCCCAGCCACATGGAGCTCTAAGTTCAATTAAATCTCTTTCTTTTGTAAATTGCCCAGTTTCGGGTATGTCTTTATCAACAGCGTGAAAGTAGACTAATACCTCTAGAGAACTGGGAAAGCACCACTTCTGTGTGTGTCTATGAGAGTGCTTCCAGAGGAAATTTGCATGTAAGTCAGTGGACTGAGTGGGGAAGATCCATCCTCAATGAGGGCAGGGACCATCCAATTAGCTGGGGGCCTGGATACAACTAAAATGGCAGGAAAAAAGTGATTTTCTCTTTCTCATGTGTGTTCATTCTTGCTTTTTCATCTTCCACCACAGGATAACACACTAAGAAAGCTTTTTCCAGATGTAGCCATTCAATCTTGGACTTTTCAGCCTCCAGAACTGTCAGTCAAGTAGATTTCTGTACATGACAAATCACCCAGTCTTGGGTATTTTGTTTTAGCAGTAAAAAATGGACTATAACAACGAGGTCTGCTTTGTTCTGTGGGTTCTCTTTCTGGTTTACTCCTTAGATTTATAAATTGCTTCTCTATCCTTTTTGTATTCAGCCAGGGCAGCATATAAGGTATTTTACAAGAATTAGTGTGATTTTGTTTTTGACAGTGTCTCCCTCTGTCACCCAGGCTGGAGTACAGGGGTACAATCACAGCCTACTGCAGCCCCAACCTGGTGGGCTTGAACAATTCTGTGGCCTCAGCCTCCCAAGTAGCTGGGACTATAGGCGTATGGTACCACACCCAGCTAATTTTTGTATTTTTAGTAGAGACAGAATTTTGTCATGTTGCTCCGGCTGGTTTCAAACTTCTGGGCTCAAGTAATCTACCCACCTCAACCTTCCAAAGTGCTGGGATTATAGGCATAAGCCACAATTCCCAGCCACAAAAATGATTAACAGCACCAATTCTTTGGCTCTCATCAGAGAGTTTAATTTAATTGCTTTTCAGTGTGACAGGTAACAGAATTAAAAAAAAAAAATTTTCGGAAGATGAATCTGGAAAAGCCAGGTCTAAGAATTATCCTAGAAGAGCTCATCAATTAGGAGAGACTGAATAGTTTGACATTGGGATTATAATCTTTGTCTTTGTGGCCTGAATTTTGAATCCCATGTTAACCATTAAACAATTGTGTAGTCTCAAAGCAAATTTATCTTTGCTATAGTTCCCTCATTTGCAGAAAAGGTGAAAAAATATAGCATCAATTTTCTAGTGGTATTCAATGTGTTAATATTTACATATAAAGATATTATAATAGAATTTGTCATGTAGTACTGCTCTTCTAGGGTATGTAAAATAAAACAAATACCTAAATACTCACTTTCTGTTCTCCTGAACTACACACAGGGTAATGACTTCCCAAAGTGTGACACTTGCGTAATTCCTATCCTCAGCTCTCACCCCTGAATATTCAGATACTGATCTGGAATTTATCTTTCATGTATTAGAAAAGGGAGATTGTGAATATATATTTAAAATATATTAAAATGCCAACAAGCTGATTATAATAATATCGGATCACTTCATTAGATACCCAAGGGAAAAGAATTATATACTGGTTAAGTCTTCATGAAATAATGAGAATCTTTAAGATGGACTAGAAAAGACATGTCATAAAAATCCCCCAGAGTAGAAGTGATGCTTCCTTGAACCATACTTCTAAGATCGGAGCAGTCAATTTGGTTTTTCTTTGCCTAACACCCCGACCTTGCTCAGCGTGGCCCCGGAGTAGCCCCAGCACATCTAACGCTGTGACAGCAACTTAAGATTTGGTATTCAGTCCAAGGCTCCAAAAGCACTCTAAGGTTATAAAACCTTCCTCTTAGATCTGTCCTAAATATTTTAGACTATACATATTTACACCTTGTGATTCAAACCTACTTTGATGGATAAGTGAATCCATTTTTATGAGCACTTTATCTCTCAGCTATGTGCCAAGAATTCTATAGTACCATGAATATCAATACAAATGCTAATGCCTGCGTCCAGTGACACACATTGAACTCCAACTTACAGTGATGCCTACTTTATGCCTCATGTCATTTGAAATTATTTTCACAGATGGCTGTTAGAAAATTCCATAGAAAAAATGATGAAATGGCTGAGTTTGGAATATATTCACTCAGTGGTTCCCAGTGACAATTCAGGAAGCTTTGTATTTTTTTCTGTGTAGCATCATACTATTATAGGGTAAAGAAACCACTTTTGATTCAAATATATTTGGCCAAGGTATTCAGGACCAGTTACTATGACTAATTAGAGTTTAATGCACACTCTACATACCTAACATTATTTATTTTGATTTGATCAGACGTTTCTGCGATGCTAAGGGTAAGATCTATCTATCTATCTATCTATCTATCTATCTATCTATCTATCTATCTATCTATCACCTTCCTATTCATTTATCTGTATCTATCTGTCCATGTAGTTTCAAGTAAAAGAAAAAAAAGCACATATGTGTATTATATATATGCATATATAGTATATGTGTGTGTATGAACTAGAAGTCAGAAATACTAAATCCTAAAATCAACACTGTAATTAAGTAGATATATGATCTTGTGCAAGTTATTTCAGTTCTGTAATGATAATGTAATTTTAGTGGACAATGTGATAATCTTCCAAAAATTAATCCCACCTAATCCTATGAACCGTTCATATTTATATTAATATATCACCATCCCCATTATACCTCCATGTACAATAGAAGTTGAATCCCAAGGAGGCAATTGGCTTAGGTCTAAAGCAACAAATCCAAATTCTGCCCCCTTTTCTCTAGCTAATAATGATTGTTTAAGAAGTATAAATGCAACCTATTTAAAGTCAATAAAATCAGAAGAGACATATACTGTGAGCTTCTAGAAAATTCTCTTTGTACCTCCTTTGGACACAGGTGTGCAGATGCCTGGAATTGCTATTACCACTTCAACACCTCAGTGGGCAATGCATAGATTGTCACACAGCAGAGGCCACAAAATTTAGACTCACGGGGAGAATATAAAAGACAAGTCTCAACTAAACCTGTCAGAATCTCATCCTCCAAGCATTTTGATAATTTGAGACCATAAATCCTCTTTTGTGTGCCATTTTTTTAAAAAAAATTATCTTATTTTACTCTAAGTTCTGGGGTACATGTACATGATGTGCAGGTTTGTTACACAGGTAAACGTGTGCCATGGTGGATTGCTGCATCTATCAGCCTATCACCTAGGTATTAAGCCCAACATGCATTAGCTATTTTTCCTGATGCTCTCCCTCCCACACCCTTCTCAACAGGCCCCAGTATGTGTTGTTCCCCTCCCTGTGTTCTCACTGTTCAGCTTATACTTGTAAGTGAAAACGTGGTATTTGGTTTTCTGTTTCTGCATGATTTTGCTGAGGATAAGGGCTTCCAGCTTCACCCATGCCCCTGCAAAGAACATGATCTTATTCCCTTTAATGCTATATAGTATTCCACTGTGTATACGTGTATTTTCTTTATCCAGTCTATCATTGTTGGGCATTTGGGTTGATTCCACGTCTTTGCTGTAGTGAGTAGTGCTGCAATGAATATTTTCATACATGTATCTCTATAATAGAATGATTTATATTCCTTTGATTTATATTTATATACCCAGTAATGGCATTGCTGGGTCAGAATCTACAAGGAATGTAAGCAAATTTACAAGAAGAAAACAAACAACCCCGTTAAAAAGTGGCCAAAACATAAACAGACACTTCTCAAAAGGAAACATTTGTGTGGCCAACAAACATATGAAGGAAAGCTCAACATCACTGATCATTAGACAACTACAAATCGAAACCACAATGAGATAGCATCTCACACCAGTCAGAATGGCAATTATTAAAAAAAAAATCAAGAAACAACAGATGCTGTCGAGGTTGCAGAGAAATAGGAATGCTTTTACACTGTTGATATGAATGTAAATTAGTTGAACCATTGTGGAAGACAATGTGGCAATTCCTCAAAGATGTTGTGTGCTATTTTATATTTGGAATTGCATTAGAATTTTCTGTGACTTCCAAATTAACAAGATTTTGGCAAGTCACTTAAAGACTCTAAACCTCTGTTATTTCAAATAAAAAATGGGAGTATAAGGAGTGGGGACCTCATGGAACTTATTTATGCATTAATTCATGTGAAAATGTGTATCAATTTCTTAGCGTAGTAACTGGCACTTAGTGAACCCTCACCAAAATGATCGTTTAAATTCTTCAACTTTGTAATGAATGGGGAAAGTCCCCTACTTTTAATAATTTGTTGTACAATTTAAAACAGAATCATATCTGAACTCTTTCCAAAATGAAGATTAATCTTTTGGTTACAGGGTTTTGAATAACCATTGCTTTGTCCAAAACGTTCAAAGCAGTGCCAATTACTCTATGTAGTCCGAACTTCGAGATTAATATCCATCTGCTTTTTTTCATTGCAAAATTTAATCACTCAGCTTTTGCAATCCTCTCCTCTAGGGAATTTCTTTTGCCCTCTGTCCAACAAAAATTAGAGCTCTGTCACTTAATTTTTGGGTAACAATTTTGAGCCTCTTATCTAAGAATTGAAAATTTGTGACTGAATTTCATAAACAGATTGGCAAAGATTACCTTTAGCAGTACGTGTAAATTACATCTTCCAGTTTCTTCCTCTAGTACTGGCTCCCAAGTTGCTTTCCACAATCCATTCTACTCCTAGAAGAACCGGACACCAGCTCCACTCATTGTCACACTTTTGTAGAATGCTTCCTGCAGCAATTTGCCTTAATTGAAATCTTGCTTTCCCCTTAGCCTCCTACTATCATCAGAGCATTCTGGACTTGAACTGCGTTCCTTCAGCTTATCAGTACTGCTTCTGAATAACTGATCTTTTCTCCTAAGAGAGAATGGAGTTTCTTATGTTTACCTTTCTTCCTTGTGGGCATTTTGTTGTTGTTGAGACAGTCTCACTCTGTCGCCAGGCTGGAGTGCGGTGGCACGATCTCAGCTCACTGCCACCTCCGCCTCCCAGATTCAAGCGGTTCTCCTGCCTCAGCCTCCCGAGTAGCTGGGACTACAGGCGCACACCACCACACCTAGCAAATGTTTGTATTTTTAGTAGGATTTCACTATGTTAGCCAGGATGGTCTCAATCTCTTGACCTCGTGATCCACCTGCCTTGCCTCCCAAAGTGCTGGATTACAGGCGTGAGCCACCACACTGGACCGTTGTGGGCATTTTAATGGTTGAGCCAAATCTCTCAAGTTGTCTCCTTTTATGGTTTCTTCAACATCATTTACTCTTGGCACTCCCTCTGTGTCTCTCATAACTACTTAATATTCTTTACAGACTCCTTTTCCTCTCCCTGCTCGTGTACCTTGATTTTGTCTCACTCTACATGCTTAACTCTATAATCTTGTTCAAATCAGCCCCTATACGCCAGTGACTAGATCCTGTCAATCATTTATAGTTTCCAGTTGCTTAAATAGCAAAAATTCCTCTTAACTAGACCAAGACAGATCTTGAGGACATTTTAAAACTTTTATTTAGCACTTACTGTTTACATCTGGTGTAGTCTCTTTCACTGACTGAACGGTGCTACAATGTTTTCCTTATGTCTTCTGCCATTCCTTTTATTGGAAATGTTTACTATTTCTCACCTAGGTTATAGTGTTGTAATATTTAATAGTCCAAATGTTGCTTGTCTTAACCTACCATCCACCTGGTTGCTCCAGCCACATTTGTCTCTCAAAAATGTAAGTTTGATTTTGGCCTCAGCACTATCTCCAGTGCTCTTCACAAATGTGTCTCTCTGCATTTCCAGGTTTATCTTTGTCTCTTCCCTGTCTACTTTATGTTGCCTCAATGCAATATAGTTTCCTGAGATTCAGGGCTACTTCATATTCTGCCCTTTACACATGCTGTTGTGAAAATCAGGAATGTTCTTTGTTGGGAGAAGCAGCAAAGGAGAAAGCACTTACAGAATGCCTGCATAAACTGGTTATGAGTAACATATAAACTGGGAACAACAAACTGCGAAAGGCCACAGGAGGCCTCTTGGGAGGAAGGTATCTCCATGCCTCATGTTCCGGTGCAGGGTGACCTCGGCTCTGTTACCATAAACATTGTGCTCAAGGACGTAAAACCCCTTCGTAGCACTATGATGTAGCCAGACTTGTAGGCTCCTTGTAAGGCCTGAGTTCCACCAGCTGCACATAGATAATAGACTAAAGATAACCACATGTTCTTGTTTTGTGAAACTCTCAAACCACCCCTGTTATTAATCTTTAGAATGACACACCAGTTCCAGCTCATTGATTCAGTTCTGGCTCACTGATTCACTCCACTATCACATCACGCTCTCCCACCATCACTCCACCTCTAGCCTATAGATCAAAGTGATTGTAATCAATAAATAGTGTGGATGATAGAGTTCAGGGCCTTCACTGTCTTCTCCAGTAATAAGTGATGGCCCCCCGGGCCCACTTTTTCTCTTTATCTGTCTTTTTCTCTTTCCTTCGTCACCACCAAACTCGGGGTACCCATGGGTGATGTGGGGCTGGTTCCCTAAACATTCTGGCACCAAATATGTGGGGCTCATGGATCCCTACATTCTGGCACCCAACATGGGGCAACTTCCTACATTCTTTTCAGACCACATGCAGTGACTCATACCTGTAATCCCAGCATTTTGGGAGACCTAGAAGGGTGGGTTATTTGGAGACCAGGAGTTCCAGACCAGCCTGGCCAACATGGCAAAACATCACCTCTACTAAAAATACAAACATTAGTCAGGCATAGTGGCATGTGCCTGCAGTCCCACTACCTGGGAGACTGAGGCAGGAGAATTGCTTGAACCCAGGAGGCAGAGGTTGCAGTGAGCCTGATTATTGCACCACTGCACTCCAGCCTGGGTGACAGAGTGAGAGTCTGTCTCAAGAAAAGAAAAAAAAGTGTTCCTTTTCACTCAGGTAAACTTCATTGCATTTTAAAGACTGTCCTCAACAGCTCCAGTTCTAGAGATTCATTTCCATATGCTTAGTGTCTTGTTTCTTATTTATTTATTTATGGAACCTCAGAACCTACTACGGAGCTTCATATACAATAGGTACTTAATATCTGTCTATTGTGTATGTTAATAAAGGAACAAATGAGTCTGGCTAAGAAAATGCTTTTGATCAGTTGATGTTAGAAGTTTTCAATCAAGCCTCTGGATCTCTTAATTCAGCCACAAGGCTCAATGTCAATAGTTACAATATCAATATTCTGTCAATAGTTATGACAGTGATGATGCTGTTTTGCTGTTTGTTACAGAAATGAAAGGAGCAGCTTCAAATGAAAAATGTCTTGAGAACTCTTAAGAGCAGTGACAAAAAAGGGCAGTAAATCAATTACTAGCATTTTGGCAATCCTGACACCTCGAGCCCTGCTAAGTCTACAGAAGCATGTACAATTCTACTTTCCATTGCCAGATAGAGCATGAGCTTTCATTAAAGAAAGGGCTGCATTGATACTCATTAGAAAAATGGATATCATGTGTGGAAAATCCGTTAAAATAAAGTCTAGAACTTATTATAGCAGTTAACATTATCTGAAAGCAAGTCACCTTGAATATTGATTATTTCATAAACTCAAAGTCATGATGATGCCACATGACTTTGCAATACTTGCAAAAGTGCTCATGAATACAGATGAGTTATGATAGAAATAGTGTTGGTCTACAAAGGAGTAATAACTGTATACATTCTATTGTTTAAATATTCTTAGCTAACAGAGAAAAGTTTATTATTTGTGTATGAGATTCTGATTTAATCTTAAGGTTTTGTTTCTTTTGTGTTTCCATGGTTAAATGCTGCAGTAATTTAGGATGGGATTTGGGTTAGTCATTGTTACAAAACAAAAGACTTGGAAATCTGCTTGCTTTGCAAGATTTGTTGTAATGTAGTTACTCCAAGCAGAAGTTTACTGAGATTAATGAAAATTAAACTTTATTTTATTATATATGCCTTCTAATCCAAATTCTCCCAATACATTTATTAATGAGATCAGTTTCTTCACCTATAAAATGAGAGGTTTGAAAAATACCACCATCATGGTGGCCTACACCTGTAATCCCAGAAGTTTGGGAGGCTAAGACAGGTGGATAATTTGTGCCCAAGAGTTGCAGACCAGCTAGGGTAACATGGCAAAACCCAGTGTCTACCAAAAATACAAAACAAAACAAAACAAAACAAAACAAAAACAATTAGCCAGGTGTTATGGCACTGCCTTTGTTTGTAGCTACCTGGGAAGCTGAGGTGGAGGGTCACTGGAGAATGAGAGGCAGAGGTCACAGTGCTGAGATCCCGCCAGTGCACTCCAGTTTCTACAATACAGCTTGGATCACAGAGTAAAACCCTGTCAAAAGGAAAGGAAGAAAGTAAAGAAAGAAGAAAGGAAGAAAAAGAAGGAAGGAAGGAAGGAAAGGAGGGAGGTAGGGAGGGAGGGAGAAAGAAAGAAAAAAGAAAGAGAAAGAAAAAGAAAGAAAGAAAGAGAGAAAGAAAGAAAGAAGAAAGAAAGAAAGAAAGAGAAAGAAAGGAAGGAAGGAAGGAAGGAAGAAAGGAAGAAAAGAAAAAGAAAGAAAGAAAGAAAAAAAGAAAGAGAAAAAGAAAGAAACCTATGTTGATATTCTAGGCAAAAAGACTAATTATATTAAGAGTTGCTGAAATTAAACTTTGATGGATTTTTTCATCTTCCTTCCACATGCTATCAAATTTTTACTTCATATGGTTCTCTCTCAAGGGTGGGTCCTAGGATTTGCATTTGAAGGAGTTATGGTATGGTAATCATTCTTATGATTATCTGCATGTTCACACACACATACACCTTTAAATTTAGCAGTTTCAAAGTTCACTTTAATATGTTTAAAAACATATTAAAATGTATATGTTATTACTATTTCATAGGATAGTAGTTTATTAACCAAATTGAACTTTTTAAGTAGAACACTAAAAGAAAGAAAAGAGCCATTGCATCACTAAGGTATAATTTTGATGCATACTAGAGGGAACATTGAACCTAACCTGATACGTCCACAATAGATGCAGATATCTGGAAGGCATTCTTAATACTTACAGCAGTGAAATATATTTTGATGCTATTTTAAAGTGTGTATTTGATGACAAAAGTCGAATTAACTATGCTATTATTTTTAAACTAATGCTATAGCTCTTAATCCATTAAGTTATTATTCTCTTATGTATCATGAGGCTTCTCTAATTATACTAAAAGTATTTTAAAAAAATATTTTGGTCAATATATTATGTTATGGAATTTTTTATATATAGTACTTTTTAAAGCTTTCAAGTTGTAAGCCGGGGGTAAAATACAGTGCAGATTAAAAGATAAAAAGAGACTAAAAGTTTAAGGAAGAGTGAGTTATAACTAGATAAGATTACCCATGAATTTATTTTATGACCCAGCCAAGGAGATGGAAAGGAAACCTAATGAAAAGTGGTTGAATTCTTTACGAGCAAAAGAGAATTTGGAATATTAAAGTCATTAATTCGATTAATATTTGATTTAACAGGTAGATTGGAAACTTAGGGAATGGCAATTTTGCCTGGGTACAATTACAAATTAAAAGTGAGTGTTCTTCAGAGAGAAGCTGTGAGAAGATAAATTTCAGGAAAGGGTCTGATGTCCTTGCTTATACTGATTTAGCAGCTGGACCCAGAAGTCCACCTGGCAATCTGGAGTCCAGAATGCTTGCTGGGGCTCAGATTCAGTTCCAAGTTATCATCTCCTTACAGCACTGAACCAGAGGCCACATTCTGGTAGAAGGTGCACACTGGCTTTGAAGTTTGAATAGCAGTTTGGTCCATTCCCTGTATCCTACCCTGCTCACTACCTATGGCCCAAACAAAGTTATATTTCCTTCAAACTAACTTTCTATTCAGTCAACACTGCTGCTATCAGTGATGTCTTTTCTATAGAACCTGTTAGTTTCCTTCTACTGAAGTCATGCTTAAAATTATGGCTTCTAGACTGTGACGTTGGGGCGCTAAGCTCCTGTCTGTACATCATCCCAGCACTGGGTTGATTTGTATACAATGCTTTATACTTTCCTGTTTTGGCCATATATATATACATATATATATATATATATAAACATATATATATATAAAACATATATATATATATATATGGTCAAAACATTAAAGATACACATATATATATATATATAATCTTTAATGCCAAGACACCTCCTTAGCTACCTCCTTGGGGAGAAAATGAAAATCTTAGTTTTTTTATTTATAAGTCATCTATTTTATAAGACCACTATTTTAGCAGCTCACACTGCACTATGCACAGATAATATAGGCTATAAAAATGAAGAAAAAAGAGAAATGAAGAAAACTATTGAAACATACTATTCAAGAAACATTGCTTTATATAATTTCTTTTGGGAAACTCAGAAAATAATTCTCATTTTCAGCTCTCTCTTCTTTCCTAAAACAGGAAAGGAACTCAAGAATATCTATGGAGCTACCACAATGTGTCAAATGCATTGTGCAAAACATTTTATATGCATTCTCACATTCAATGCTTAAGCCCATCCTATTTTCTATTATTTGCACCATTTCTGTAAATGCAAAACTAACACCTACATGATGAAGTAGGTTGTCCAGAGTCGTGAGTTTTAGTAAATGGTGGAGCTGGGGTAAACTCAAGCGGTTCACACCACAGCATTGCTCACAGTGACTACTCTAGCCCACCTCCAGGAAACACAGAAGTTCTTCATAAAAAACTACATTGTTTTATTTCGTTTGTTTGGTTATTCTTGGCACAACATATTTTTCAATTTGGAATTGAGCTTGCTAGAAATACACTACTCATTTTTGTTTAAGCGACCAAATAGTCTATTTGGTTAAACTTCATATTATTTTGATATATTAGTTTTTCTGATACTAAATGGTTACTAATCGATCTGCATATATAATTTCAAATTAACTGAATATGTAGAAAGTATGCAAGGAATTTTCCACAGTAGCTGCACACACCTAAGATCAACTATGCATAATATATATTGAATCATGAATCTTTTTTCTTTTGATCTTACTAATATCATTTAAAAATCTTGTACCATCGTAACCCATATGCTGATACTCAGCAAAAATGAGAATAAATCAGTCTAATATCCAGGCCCTGACTGTAGATGCATTTTGATAGTTTATAATTTATAGATTGGAAATTCAAAATAAAAAAATGTTTTACTAAAATAAAAATTGGATTACAAAGCAATATTTGTAAAGATATATCAAACAATATTGCCGATATTTAATTGAGAAGCAACGTTCAGGTTTCAGTGTTACATTTTTAGCACCAGACAATTATTGTCAGTGGATATCTTAGTTATGCCATTGTAAATTAAGCACTAATGCATTATGGTGACTCTCCCATTACTGGAAATCATATTTTACCTGAATTTATTCTCATATCCAAGTGTTTGTGACACAAATGTAATTTGTGTATTGCCACATGCACGGCTGCACACAGAGGATGATGTAAAGCAATCACGGAAATTATCAAAAAGATGCATTTTTATTACTTTATCAGTGTTTTAAATTGAATTTTTAATCAGAAAAAAAGAGGTTATTTGAACCAGACATAAATTGGCTGTATTGCTCTCATAATTTGGCAATGTCTGTGTGTTCCATTTACAGTACAACTAACACATTTATTTGCTTTTAAAGAGTGATTTATTAGGCTGGGTGCCGTGGCTCATGCCTGTAATCCCAGCACGTTGGGATACTGGCAGATCGTGAGGTCAGGAGTTCGAGACCAGACTGACTAACATGGTGAAACTCTGTCTGTACTAAAAGAAACAAAAATTAGCAGGTCATGGTGGTGCGCGCCTGTAATCCCAGCTACTCAGAAGGCTGAGACAGGAGAATCGCTCAAACTGGGGAGGCTGAGATTCCAGTGAGCCAAGATTTGCCACTGCACTCCAGCCTGGGAAACAGAGCAAGAGTGTCTCAAAAGAAAAAAAAAAGTGATATATTAGATAAGATTCTACGTTTTCCCTTTTTGAAGATATTCACTTAATTTTTGTGACTACCCTACAGCGTAATAACCTATTATATAAGGCCCTATTTTAAGCACATTCATTGTTTTAACAAATTTAATTCTCACAACGCTACGAGAAGGTAGCTATTATCTGTATTTTACAAGTGAGGAAACTAAGGCAAATGAGGCTTTATTGTAATTTTCCCAACGTTGTACAACGTTAGATTTAGCTTATTGGACTGTAGAGCTAGGTCCTCATTCAGTTGGTCTAATTCCAGAGCCGCTGTTCTCAATTACTATGCCACTCACCCCTTAGTTTACAGAGAAATGGTTATATGCCAGTTGAATTGGGTAGATAACCCTTTAGCTTCAACATGGTTCACTCTTTTAATAAAGGATTCACGCAACCTCACCATATAGGGTCAAACACAATTTGTACGTAGCAAATCTGAGCCCATAATGCAGATAATATAATTTTATATTTTACTATCCTGAGTTTGAGTTGCACTTGCATATTGATTCATGAGTTTGCCAAAAAGTACCATCATGTGACTTAAAGGAATAATCCCTGTCAGTTTAGAATATTTTCTTTTTATGCATTTTTTGTTTTTATAGAGCTTTAATTATGATTCTTTTTGCACCCCATTTGTTTCTGCTATATCATCAATGCTTTCCAAAGACTCAGTGATACCAGTATATTATTAAATCTTATTTTCTTAAGTAGTTTACACACCAGTACGCGCACCTCCTTTCCTTCATTGCTTTATCAGATGGGTGCCCCTGTTGTTTTCATATCATCTGTAATTCCTGCTTGCTTTAGTTCCTCACTCTGAAAAGGAGACCCTAGTATATCTTCCAAACATATTTGGATAGTATATTGCATGTGAACTTCCTTGAATTTGTTATTGGAATATATTGGTCATTTGGCTGAAAATAAAGTTTTTGGTGAAGCACTATTTTTGTCTGTAACATAAAATTCATTGCTCCACTGACTTCTAGCAACTGTGCTTTCAGACTGCTCTCCAGAAGTCTTATGTCACTTTGAGTCTCCATTTAAAGTGGCCTGTTTTATTTGTTTCTTCAATTCTGTTGCTCTGATTTTGTAAAAATTTTCTTTCCTCCCTCTGAAATTTTGGAAAAGTTTCTTCATGGTTGGTATTCTAATAGCTAAAATGAAGCATGTTTTTTTCATTCATTATCATGCATATCCACTAGGGGAAACTTTTAATCTGTAGTTTGTATGCTCAGATGTGTGAAATTATAAATTTTGCTCTTCTAACCTCTTTTTCTGGAATTCTTATTCTCATAATCTCTTTGTGTTTTATTCTTTTTAATATTTTTCCTCATAGAGAAAAAAGCTCTTTGAGGTTTTGTTCTATTTCTTTGGAAAATGCTTCTTTATTCTATAAATATGTCTTTAAATATTACATATAAGCACTTAATATCTAATTATTCAATTTTTCTAAAAGATGTAATTTTATTTTAGATACAATTGTAACGAATTTTCATAGATGTTGGGAAAAGTG
>PVKP010033056.1:0-25340 GCA_004027715.1 Plecturocebus donacophilus | reverse complement strand
ACATTGCCCTCCAAGTCCTCGTATCCATAAAGTAATGTCTGTTAATTATTTTGGATAACATATAGTTCCTCTCTCAGTTGCTACTTTCCCTTAGCTCGACTCCCCCAACCAGGGATCTGTGTCTGGGCTCAAGCTCACCGTATGGTGAGGCCCATTTCCCAGGGGCCTCACACGGCAGCGATCCCCACAGATTCCCTCACTTCCCCATTTGAGCTTGGAGGTGATCGCGGCCTCAATCAATGCCTTACTTCCAACCTGTGAGCAAGTCTGAGCCAGAGAACCCAGTTAAGGTGAGACTGAATCCCTGACCCACACCCACAGAAACTATAAGATAACAAATATTTGTTTTCAAGCTGCTACATTTTAAGGTTTTTTTTTTTTTTTTTTTACTACATAGGAATAGATTACTAATGCAGGTATCAAATGGAGTTTTCTGATAGAGATTTATTTGCAGAGGAAAGCCCATTTGAATGGCGCAGCCAGGAAAGGCCTTACTGAGGACATAACATTGAAGGTGAGGACCAGCCATACAAAAAACTGGAGGAACAGCATTCCAAACAAATAGAACAGCATGGACAAAGATTCTTAGGCAGGAAAGAGCTTGGGTTGTTTCACGTCTTGTGTTTTAAGGCTGGGCGTGGTAGCTCAACCCTATAATCCCAGCACTTTGGGAAGCCGAAGGAGGTTAATCACTTGAAGTCAGGAGTTTGAGACTAGCCTATCCAACACGGTAAAACCCCATCTCTACTAAAAACACAAAAATTAGCCAGGCGTGGTGGCAGGTGCCTGTAATCCTGGCTACTTGGGAGTCTGAGGCAGGAGAATTGCCTGAACCCAGGAGGTGGAGGTTGCAGTGAGCTGAGATCGCGTCCTGCACTTCAGCCTGAGTGACAGAGTGAGATTCCATCTCAAAAAAAAAAAAAAAAAAAGAGTTATGGCTTGAGAGTTGACAGTAGTATATGAGCACTATGCTATCTCCTTTATTTTCACTGTCTTTATTCCTCAACTCTGCTTTGGAAAGTGGGCAGTTGTCTCATTGCTGGGAAAATGGAGGCAGAGATTTTAGTCACTAGCTTGAGATCATGCAGCCAGAAAGAGTCAGGTTTTGGATTCAAGCACAGGCTTTTCTGAATCGAACTGGAGTGATCATGCTACCTCTTAATACCACATGCCTCCATTCAGTCACTTCTTGGACATCCCCTATTCTCTTGTGTTGTTTGAGGTATATATAATTCCTGTCCTGAAGTAGCTCGTAATTTGGAGGGAGAGTTAGGTGCTGACAGCTAACATTTTCCCAGGGCTTTACTCATCTGTTCCTCATAAGGGCCCTGCAAGGTAGCTGCTATGGGGGAAATGTACCCATTTAAAGAGAGAGAAGGTGAAGCCCAGAGGGGAATAAATGAGAAGCACAAGAGCACATTGTTAGGAGGGAGCAAAATGAGATCTTGATCCCAGGACCTCTGCCCCTAATTTTCAAACTCTTTGCTCTACTCCACATGGTCTTATGGTCCACAGGATGCCTCCAAGAAAGGCAGAGTATCCTCTCTAAAGTCAAGAGCACCCCATTCATAATCCAGCATTTGTACAAAACTAAATTTTCTTTTTAGAGACAGGGTCTTGCTCTGTCACCTACAGTAGAGTGCAGTGGCAGAATCATAGCTCACCGCAGCCTCAACCTCTTGGGTTCAAGTGATCCTCCCACCTCAGCCTCCTGAGTAGCTGGGACTGCAGGTGTGCACCACCATGCCCAAATAATTAAAAAAATTTTTTTAGACACGGGGTTTCACTACATTGTCCAGGTTGGCCTCAATTCCTAGCCTCAAGCAATCCTCTCACCTCGGCCTCCCAAAGTGATAGGATTACAGGTGTGAGCCACTGTGCCTGGCCCTAAAACTAGATTTTTATGAATTACTGGTGTTCAAATTGTGGCACATGAGTGTAGGCTAATCTTTGCATAACAGCTGAATATGGGATCATCATTTATGCTACATGAAATTCTTCAATTTTGCAAAGCTTTCACCATTGGCTTTGGTTAAATAACTAGACTTTCTGACTTATTACTTTGAAAAACTTGAGGAACAATAAAAATTTGCAGGGCCACTTTTATCTTGCAAGGTGAACCTCTTACCTCCATCACTTACCTATCTCTCATCACTCTTTTAGTCTTAGTTTAAATGTGACTTACTCAGAGAGGACTTGTCTGACTTTCCAACCAAATTAGGTCTCCCCTGTTAGGTTCTCACATAAGACCCTATGTATCTCCTTCTTAGCTCTCACTGCAATATGTTGCTGTATATTAACTTGGGAGTCTCTCTACTCAATATCTTCCATACTAAACTATAAATCAGGGGTCCTCAACCCCTGGGCAGACTACTGCCAGAGCTTCACATCCTGTCAGATCAGTGGCAGCATTAGATTCTCAAGAGTGACAACCCTATTGTGAAGGGTTTCTGATACTGCACATGCCAGGGATCTGGGTTGTGTGCTCCTAATGAGAATCCTATGCCTGATGATCTGAGATGAAACAGTTCATCCCAAAACCAACTCCCGGAACCCAGTCCAGAGAAAAATTATCTTCCATGAAACCAGTCTCTGGTGCCAAAATGGTTGGGGACCGCTGCTATAAACCTTATGCTGGTGGAGCAAGTCCATTTGCAGCTAATCTCTGTCCAGCCCAGAGTGTGGGATGGGGTAGGGATCCAGTGAATTTTGTTGAATTAAAATGATGCAATTTGACCTATCACAAACAATCTGTGGGGAGGCGCTTTGCTGAGTCGTGTGCATGGGGAGGGTGGAAGAAATACCTCTGGCATGGGACTGACATTGGACTTGAACAACCAGAATATTACAACAACAAAAATACTAATAGCAACTAACGTTTGTTGAACATTCACTATGTTTCCATAAATGTTTTAAGTACATCATATGCTAAAAAGTTTCAAGCAGTGATTGAGAAACAGCTATTTTGCACACAGGTTATTTTGCACACAGATTTTCTCACATGTGAGTGATAAGGTGACTAACTTGTCCTGGTTTGCCTGGGGCTGTGAAAATCTAGTATTCCAGGAACAGTCCCTAAGGCTCAGGCAAAACACCCTATGTTTCCCTCCCATCCTAGTGAGGGGAAATAGTCAGTGGACTGTAGCCAAAAGGAAAAAAAAAAGGATTTATAAGAGAAAAGGGAGAGAGGAGAGACGGGGGAAAACCAGCAGAGAATCTGGGAATAATGAATCTTGTTTGCTTTTGGCAGGTGTGTGTGTGTGTGTCACTGGGGAGGGGTAAACTGATTAGTTAGCAGCTAGGAAAGAGGCCAGGCTGTGCATTCTGTCCTTGAGCAGGACAAAGAGAGACATTAAAGAAAACAGTTTTAATTGTTTATGGTATCTCCAGAAAACTCTGAGTTTAGCTGTGCAGCACTATGTGGTGGGCTGCTTTGCGCTGTCCTGGCTGGATCCTTCCACCAACACTCCACCTAAGTTGAGACAGGTCCTCACCATGTCCCTCTTCAGAATTTCTTAAGAGACTGTGCTTAACACAGTCTCTTAAGAAATTAAGTATAAACACCAGGCACGGGAAACAGAGCCAGGAAGACATCCATTCTAAAAAGGAAGGAAGAGGAATTGGCATTAGGAAGGGAAGGTGTTTATTCTCCCTGTCCTTCGTGTGAAAAGCTTTAGCCCTCAGTTACCTGCCCCAAATAAACGCCACTCTGAGTTATCAAAGTGTTCATGGAAGTGAAGCTCTGGGTGTTTGTTTATGGAATTTGGAAAGGAAATTCTGCTCACCCTACAGTACAGGCAGATGATGGTTACATGTTTTTGAATGAAGATTCTAGACATAGAAAATGCTTGGCTGCAGAAACACCCTGTGTTCCCAGACAGCAGACAAAGAAGTGGAAAATTCATTTCTCAATGACTTGAAAACACATCCTGGGCCCTAAGAACGAGGAGGATTACTCGATGTAACAAAAAAATGGTCCCATTCTTGCATGGCTCCCAAAGTTCTCTAATTTTAGAAGAATGCTTTGTATAGAGAAAGAGGTGGGAACAGGAAGGCTGGGTTCTTCATTCTTGGCTTGGATCTTTCAAATCCATTCCTTTCTTCATTCTCTCACTCACTTTTATTTCTATTTATTCATTCATTTGCTCATTAATTCCTTTATTTTTACACATTCACAGGTTTTCTTTTGCTTTATTCTGTTCATTCTCCCCACCCCACCCTGTTATTTTGAATTTTTATTGAGGACTTACTATGTGCTCAGGGTTGTGTTGAGTGCTCTGGGCCAGAAGAGAATTGCTGCCTTAGAGAGTGTTCCTTTCCACTGGGGTGTTGGACTTCTCCCCCAAATCTTAAACCATGGCAGCATGGACATAGTTCCGGTGGTCAGCCTTGGAGGATGTCCATCTGGGACCACATGAGGTGGTCCTAGGTGCTCTCTAGAGTCATTAGAGGCCTTTGTGGTCATGCCTCTGGAGATGGTCCCTGCTGGGAGGTCGATATGATAGTTCTGGCCTAAAGGTGGATTTTCTCCTGGCTGAGTCATATCGAGAAAGTATTCATTGGCCATGTCTAAGAGTGATGGCAAAAGCAGGTAGGATCTGATTAACGTGAGTAGCCCTGTCTAGGCAGCTTTAAGTATCTGAGGCTCCAGACATAGGACTGTATTTGTCCCACGTTTCTCAGAATAACTTACCAGAAACCAAATTGAGAGGGAGTTCAGGGGCCACACAGCAAAATTCCAAGGCAGGCTTGTCAAGGCTGAGTGCCCTGTCTTCCTGTGCTCTGCTGAGCACTTGGCTGTGCTGCAAACTAGTCCTGGGCTAAGTGTGGGGAGGGGATCTCAAGAGGGGAGAAGCAACTCAGCCCCTGCTTTTGAAGGGTGCAAGAAAATAACACGGAACACAAAATAACCAACGCTAGTATACCATTTACAAAGTGCTTTATCACTTACCAAAAATCTTTACAATGCTGTTCTCACTTGAACATTACTTGGGCTGAGTGAGGAGGTGGAGTATTATTACTTTTATTTTACAAGTGAGGAGAGTTACACTGTTAGTAGAAAGCAGAGTCTGGATTTGAACCCAGGCCTGTTTGATTCCAAATGGGTGTCGATGCCATGAACCCATATCACTGGACATAATAGGTGAGATCTAGGTTATGACCTTCTTAGAGGGATTTGCAGACAGGAAGAGAATGCTGTGTGGCTGGCCATAGTCAGAAGAGGCTTCTTGAAGAAGTTGGAGTTTCTCTTGTGTGGTAGAGTCAGAACTGGTTATAAATTTACCTTTCCTTAGTTCAACCATTGTGGAAGACAGTGTGGCGATTCCTCAAGGACCTGGAAATAGACATTCCATTCGACCCAGCAATCCCATTATTGGGTATATATCCAAAGGATTATAAATCATTCTACTATAAGGACACATGCACACGAATGTTCATTGCAGCACTGTTTACAATAGCAAAGACTTGGAACCAACCTAAATGCTCATCGACGATAGACTGGACAGGGAAAATGTGGCACATATACACCATGGAATATTATGCAGCCATAAAAAACAATGAGTTCGTGTCCTTTGTAGGGACATGGATGAACCTGGAAACCATCATTCTCAGCAAACTGACACAAGAACACAAAATCAAACACCGCATGTTCTCACTCATAGGTGGGTGTTGAACAATGAGAACACATGAACACAGGGAGGGGAGCATCACACACTAGGGTCTGTCGGGGGGAAATAGGGGAGGGACAGTGGGGAGTGGGGAGTTGGGGAGAGAGAGCATGGGGAGAAATGCCAGATATAGGTGATGGGGAGGAAGGCAGCAAATCACACTGCCACGTGTGTACCTATGCAACAGTCTTGCATGTTCTTCACATGTACCCCCAAACCTAAAATGCAATTAAAAAAAAGAAAACCTCCTCCCCTCAAAAATAAATAA
This sequence comes from Plecturocebus donacophilus, assembly GCA_004027715.1. Taxonomy (NCBI): domain Eukaryota; kingdom Metazoa; phylum Chordata; class Mammalia; order Primates; family Pitheciidae; genus Plecturocebus; species Plecturocebus donacophilus. The sequence continues at coordinate 19,403 of PVKP010033056.1, read as the reverse complement.
ATTTACCTTTCCTTTCCCCTCCCATCCTCCTTGATGAAGCAGGGAATAGTTTTCACCTGGCAGATCTCATGTTTGCCTGGGAAATGAGAAACATATCTTTTATTCCTCATTAATATCAAGGGCATAAGACCTGAATGGCTCAAAGAATTTAATCATTCAACAGGCAGTTTTGCCTGAGAGCAGAAATAAGAACTGACATGGAATCCTCTCTATGGGTAAATATAATTAGACTGACTGTCATATACTAAATTCTCCCTAAGCCCCCATACTCAGGTGGCAAAAGGAACCTGGTGGCTTTTGGTGACTCTTGAAACCAAGAACCTTTGCTGAGGTTGCAGTAATTTGATTTACCTCAGAAGCAAGCCAATATTACAAGACAAGGTTTGCAATTTCAATATGCAGAGATTAATTTACATGCAGAGCTAATTAAGCAACTGAAACACCCACTAATTGATTATTACATGAATAAGAACACATCAATTTGAAGAAATATACTCTATTAATAGATTGTACAATATTTGCAAACTTAATTGCCAAGCGGAAATTCCCCTTCTAGTGGCTAATACACTTAACTAATTAACCTTTGCTGGAATGGTATTTCATTCCTAGAGTCCAGCAGCACTTGTAAGGGAAGCTTTGGTTTCTGCCTTTTCAAACTGAAAGGCAGAAAAGACAATAACTTTGGGCTGGTTTCTACATGTAGCGCAGGACTGGTTCATAGTAGGAGTTTATAATAAATGCCTGTGAATAAATGTTTGAAATGTCTGTCATGGTTATTTCCCACTTATTTTTTATTATGAGAATTTTGCTGGATGACACTCCTATAAGACATTGTTGTTATCCTCAGTTTTGCAAAATAAATAATCAGCATAGTGAATAGACAACCTACAGAATGGGAGAAAATATTTGCAGGCTATGAATCGAACAGGGGACTAATATCAAGAATTTATAAGAAACTCAAACAACTCAACAACAACAAAAATAGATAATCCCATTAAAAAGTGGGCAAAGGGCATGAATAGATATTTTTCAAATGAAGACATACAAATGGCCAACAGACATATGAAAACTTGCTCAATATCCCCAATCATCAGAGAAATGGAAATTAAAACCACAATAAGATATCATCTTACACCAGTCACAACAGCTATTACTACTAAAAAGACAAAAAATAGCAGATGTTGGTGAGACGATGAAGAAAAGGGAACTCATATACTGTTGGTGGGAATGCAAATTAGTACAACCTCTATGGAAAACAGTAATTTTAAAGAACTAAAAATAGAACTACCATTTGACCCAGTAATTCCACTACTGGATATCTACTCTAAGGAAAAGAAATCATTATACAAAGAAGATTCCTGCACTCCATATATTTATCACAGCACTAGTCACAATAGCAAAGTCATGGAACCAACCTACATGTATACCAGTGGATGATTGGTTAAAAAAAATGTGACACATAAGCAAAATGAAATACTATTCAGCTATAAAAAATGAAATCATGTCTTTTGCAGTAACAAAGATGGAACTGGAGTCCATTATCTTAAGTGAAACAACTCAGAAAGACAAATATAGCATGTTCCCACTTGTGAGTGGGAGCTAAATAATGGACATAGAGTGGTATGATAGACAACAGAGACTTGAAATGGTGGGAAGTTGGAAGGTTGGGAGGAGAGTGAGGAACAAGAGGCTACTTAATGAACATAATGCATATTATTTGGGTGATAAGTACTCTAAAAGCCTCGACTTCACCACCATGCAAACTATGCATATAACAAAATGACATTCATACCACATAAATTTACACTCACACAAAAGCAAGAGATGGCATTCACAGAAGTATAGTAACTAATCTGAAGCTAGCAAGGGGTGGAGTTGGGTTTTGAACTCAGGTCTTCTGATCCCAGGTTTAATGCTTTTTCTCTATTTCAGGCTGTTTCCGGTGTCCCCAGAAACAAGACCGACTATCTGTGTAGGTAGAACCTGGGATATGATGTGGTGGGTCCAAGGGGCCTTCAGCTTCAAAGTTCCACCTTCATTGGTCTGCCACAGTGAGGATTCTCATCTCAAAGGCTGATTCCTACAAGTTAAGGAGGAGTTGGATCTTTGTAAGTTCTGTGTTGAAATGAAAAGACTTCTTAAAGGAGCCACCATCAACCTCTCCCAGGAATTGTTACCTTAGCACAGAATCATTTTAAGGTAAAGTCACAGACTTCAAGCCTCCAAGGTTATGGGACTTGGGACAGACACTTTTGACAGATAAGACAGTTGGAATAATAGTATGGATTGGTGGCCCAGGAAGTAAAAGTCCGGATGGAGTAGGGGTCCTGAGTTACAAAGGCGAGCACAAGGACATTGCTACTGTGCACATTTTTAAAGCAAAAGGGTAGAAATTAGGGACAAAGGGACATAGGAAGGGTGCACTGCTATGTGGCAAGTGTGTAGCATTGGGAAACTTGCGCAATGCCTCCAAGGCCTGTTTCCTTATCTGCAAAATGGAAGTCATGATGCCACTCTTCTAGGCAAGTGTGTGGCTTAAATGAGACAATACAAGGAAAGCGCTAAGCATGGCACAAAGTGCTTAGGGGCTGGCTGACCCCCAGGGTTGGCTGACACCGGGTGGCTCTTACTGCTACCATGCTGGGCAACTTACTCCTCCAACACTGGACAGAGGGGCAAGAGGCCTGCATTCCACTCCCAGGTCAGCTGCAAACTCACTGTGGGAACTTAGTTAACACCCCTCTTCTCAGGCCTCACTTTTCCACTTATAAAATAAGGTAGAAGGAATGGATAATTTCTAAAGGACTCTATATTCTATCCATTCACTTGTTGATCTGCTCAGCAATTATGCCTTGAAAGCCTGCTGTGTGCCTGGCTCAGGGCTGGGCACTGGGACTGTAGTTTGGAGAGTCAAAGCAAGACCCCTGATCTCAGGGATCTGGCACAGTAGTAAAGGAAGTAGACAATTAACAAGTAATTGAGATGATTTAACATGGTGATCCGTTCTGAAAGAAAACAACAGGACCTATATTCATCAAGACTTTTTTTTTTTCCTCCTCAAGATACAAAAACCAACTCTGATAAGTTTAAGGACAAAAAAAGGCGAGAGGCAGGTGTTTATTGGCAGGATTGGGATTCTTACAAAGGCAAGGAAGATTTGAACATGCCAACCTCAGGAAATAAAATAACCGGACAGGTTCTAGGACCCCAGGAACTGGCTTCTATGGATCCTCTCTTCAGGAAGGCTCCCAATCATTTACTCCACCATCTCTGTTTCTGTCATCTGCTCTGTTCTTTGGCTTCTATTTTCTCTCCTTTTGTGAATTCTGTTTCCTATTCCATGTTAGTGGAAGATATGGTCAAAGGTCATGTGTTACAGCCGTCTAGAGGGAACCTATTCTCACTTTCACAGTCATAATGCTGAATTCCCACAGCAGGGATTCTGATTGGTTCACCTGGGATCAGGTGTCTACTGTGGACCAATCAGCTAAAAAATGAGCAGTGCGCATTTCCCATTATACAAACATGGCTGCTCTGGCCACAGGGAGGGAAGGAAGTGGGGCAGTTCTCAGAAAGTGGAGGCAAGAGCAGCCAACCCAACAGAAGTCTTTTATAGACTGTGATGACATCTAAATTGACATTCCAAAGAAAAAGTACTGATGAAGCATGCTAGAAGGTTGTTCTAGATGTGTAATCCAATACTTGAGCTTGGATCTAAATTCTACCACTGACCTGATGTATGGCCTTAGGAAAGTAATTTATCCTCTTTAAACCTTAGCTTCTTTGATGGAAAAGTGGTATAAAAACATTGGAGCTATTATGAGGATCAGGTAAAAGCAAGGATAAAAAGGATTCTTGAAAATTCTGCAGTAAGGTACAATATTTGGAGCTCTTAGAGAAAGGTGGGTGTTATAGAAATGAGAGGAAGGGAACTTTCTGGTGATCTCTCTGGAATTCCTTTCCCACGGTGGAGACTGGTTCTGCAAAGCCTATGTTAGCTTGGGACCTGGCACTGGGTTGGTCAGGATACCTTGAAATCCATTTCTTAGAGGAAAGTATCCTTTCTAAAGTTCCCTTTCCCCAAGCCAGAGACTTGGCACCCAGCCATCAAGGTCATATTAAAGATAAACTTCCAATATCATGTTCAAGTGATAGCTTCTAATTAGCTGTCTCATTTCCTGGTATTCACATTTTATTTTATCTGGGGCTTCAAAACTGATCATCTCAGCAAGGATTCTAATGGGGAAAACAACCAGCTAGTATCAGAGTGGCAGGAACAAATTCACACATAACAATATTAACCTTAAATGTAAAAGGGCTAAATGCCCCAAATGAAAGACACAGACTGGCAACTTGGATAAAAAGTCAAGACTCATCAGTGTGCTGTATTCAGGAGACCCATTTCACATGCAGACACACATAGACTCAAAATAAAGGGATGGAGGAAGATTTATCAAGAAAATGGAGACAGAGAGAGAGAGAGGAGAGAGAGAGAGAGAGAGAGAGAGAGAGAGAGAAGCAAGGGTTGCAATCCTAGTCGCTGATAAAATGGACTTTAAACCAACAAAGATCAAAAGAGACAAAGACAGGCACTACATCATGGTAAAAGGATCAATGCAACAAGAAGAGGTAACTATCCTAAATGTATAGGCACCCAATACAGGAGCACCCAGATACATAAATCAAGTTCTTAACGACCTACAAAGAGACTTAGACTCCAACACAATAATAGGGGGAGACTTTACACTCCACTGTCAATATTAGACAGATCAGCGAGACAGAAAATTAACAAGGATATCTAGGACTTGAACACAGATCTGGACCAACTGGACCTAATAGACATCTACAGAACTCTCCACCCCAAATCCACAGAATATACATTCTGAACACCTCACCACACTTACTATAAAATTGACCACATAATTGGAAGTAAATCACTCCTCAGCAAATGCAAAAGAACAGAAATCACAACAACCAGTCTCTCAGACCACAGTGCAATCAAATTAGAGCTCAGGATTAAGAAACTCACTGAAAACTGCACAACTACATGGAAACTGAACAACCTGCTCCTGAATGGCTACTGGATAAATAATGAAATGAAGGCAGAAATAAAGATGTTCTTTGAAACCAATGAGAACAAAGATACAACGTACCAAAATCTCTGGGACACATTTAAAGCCATGTCCAGAGGGAAATTTAGAGCACTAAATGCCCATATGAGAAACAAGGAAAGATCTAAAATTAACATCCTACCATCAAAATTAAAAGAGCTAGAGGAGCAAGATCAAACAAATTCAAAAGCTAGCAGAAGACAATAAATAAGATCAGAACAGAACTGAATGTGATAGAGACATAAAAAAACTCTTCAAAAAATCAATAAATCCAGGAGCTGTTTTTCTAAAAAGATCAACAAAATAGACCACTAGCCAGATTAATAAAAAAGAGAACAGAGAAGAATCAAATAGATGCAATAAAAAACAAAAAGGGGATATCACTACTGATTCCACAGAAATACAAACTACCATCAGAGATTACTACAAACAACTCTATGCACATAAACCAGTAAGCCTGGAAGGAATGGATAAATACCTGGACACTTTCACTCTCCCAAGCCTAAACCAGGAAGAAGTTGAATCCCTGAATAGACCAATAACAAGGTCTGAAGTGGAGGCAGAAATTAATAGCCTACCAACCAATTTTTTTGAACCAAACCAAAAGTCCAGGTCCAGATGGGTTCACAGCTGAATTCTACCAGATGTACAAAGAGGGGCTGGTATCATTCCTTCTGAAAGTATTCCAACAATACAAAAAGAGGGAATCCTTCCTCACTCATTTTATGAGACAAACATCATCCTGATATCAAAACCTGGCAGAGATACAACTAAAAAAGAAAATTTCAGGCCAATATCCATGATGAACATCAATGCAAAAAACTTCAATAAAATACTGGCAAACCAAATGCAACAGCACATCAAAAAGCTTATCTGTCATGATCAAGTCGGCTTCATCCTGGGGATGGAAGGCTGGTTCAACATACACAAATCTATAAATGTTGTCTATCACATAAACAGAACCAAAGACAAAAACCACATGGTTATCTCAATAGATGCAGCGAAGGCCTTCGACAAAATCAAACAGCCCTTTATGCTAAAAACTCTTAATGAACTAGGTATTGATGGAACTCATTTCAAAGTAATAAAAGCTATTTATGACAAACCCACATACAATATCATACTGAATGGGCAAAAACTAGAAGCATTCCCTTTGAAAACTGGCACTAGACAAGGATGCCCTCTCTCACCACTCCTATTCAACATAGTATTAGAAGTTCTAGCCAGAGCAATCAGGCAAGAAAAAGAAATAAAAGGTATTCAATTAGGAAAAGAGGAATTCAAATTGTCTCTATTTGCAGACGACATGATTGTATATTTAGAAGACCCTATCGTCTCAGTCCAAAATCTCCTTAAACTGATAAGCAACTTCAGCAGTCTCAGAATACAAACTCAATGTGCAAAAATCACAAGCATTCCTATACACCAATAACAGACAGAGAGCCAAATCATGAGCAAACTCTCATTCACAATTGCTATAAAGAGAATAAAACACCTAGGAATTCAACTAACTAGGCTTGTGAAGGACCTCTTCAAGGAGAACTACAAACCACTGCTCAATGAAATAAGAGAGGACACAAACAGATGGAAAAACATTCCATGCTTATGGTTAGGAAGACTGAATATTGTGAAAATAGCCATACTGCCCAAAGTAATTTATAGATTCAATGCTATCCCCATCAAGCTACCATTGACCTTCTTCACAGAACTGGAAAAACCCAACTTAAACTTCATATGGAACCAAAAAAGAGCCCGCATAGCCAAGACAATACTAAGCAAAAGAAAACAAAGCTGGAGGCATCATGCTGCCTGACTTCAAACTATACTACAAGCCTACAGTAATCAAAACAGCATGGTACTGGTACCAAAACGGAGATCTAGACAAGTGGAACAGAACAGAGGCCTTGGAAGTAATGTCATATGTCTGCAACTATCTCATCTTTGGCAAACCAGACAAAAACAAGTGATGGGGAAAGGATTCCCTGTTTAATAAATAGGGTTGGGAAAACTGGCTAGCCATGTGTGGAAAGCTGAAACTTGATCCCTTCCTTACACCTTATACAAAAATTAACTCCAGATGGATGAAAGACATAAACATAACACCTAACACAATAAAAATCCTAGAAGAAAACCTAGGCAATACCATTCATGACATAGGCATAGGCAAAGACTTCATGACTAAGACACCAAAAGCAAGGGCAACAAAAGCCAAAATAGACAAATGGGATCTAATTAAACTTAAGAACTTCTGCACAGCAGAAGAAACAATCATTAGAGTAACTAGCAGCCAACAGTATGAGAAAACATTTTTTGCAAGCTACCCATCTGACAAAGTGCTAATATCCAGAATCTACAAAGAACTAAAACAAATATACAAGAAAAAAAATCCATCAAAAAGTGTGCAAAAGATATGAACAGACACTTTTCAAAAGAAGACATTTATGTGGCCAAGAAACATAAGAAAAAACTGCTGATCATTAGAGAAATGCAAATCACTGGTCATTAGAGAAAAGCAAATCAAAACCACATTGAGTTACCGTCTCATGCCAGTTAGAATGGAAATCATTAAAAAATATGGAGACAACAGATGCTGGAGAGGATGTGTAGAAATAGGAATGCTTTTACATTGTTGGTGGGAGTGTAAATTAGTTCAACCATTCTGGAAGACAGTGTGGCGATTCCCCAAGGATCTAGAAATAGAAATACCATTTGATACAGCAATCCCATTACTGGGTGTATACCCAAAGAATTATAAATCAGTCTATTATAAAGGCACATGCATACAATAGCAAAGAGTGGGAACCAACCCAAATGCCCATCAATGATAGACTGGATAAAGAAAATGTGGCACATATACACCATGGAATACTATGCAGCCATAAAAAAGGATGAGTTTATGTGTTTTGCAGGGACATGGATGAAACTGGAAAACATCATTCTCAGCAATCTGACACAAGAACAGAAAAACAAACATCGCATGTTCTCACTCATAAGTGGGTGCTGAACAATGAGAACACATGGACACCGGGAGGGGAACATCATACATTGGGGTCTGTTTAGGGGGTAGGGGATTAGGGGAGGGATAGGAAAGGGTGGGGAGATTGGGGAGGGATAACATTAGGAGAAATACCTAATGCAGGTGATGAGGGGATGGAGGCAGCAAACCACCATGGCATGTGTATACCTATGCAACAATCCTGCAAGATCTGTACATGTACCCCAGAACTTAAAGTAAAATTTAAAAAAAGAACAACTGAAACCAACTGAAAACAACTCCCTGAATCCAGCAGTAATGTAGAAATGAGAAGTTCCTTTACCCCCAGGCAGGAGGCAGTATTCATTCAGACATTTGGTAGGGGTTTCTGCCTCCTTCCTTGGGTGCTCTACATTTGGGCCTCTTTGCCTGATTTACTGTCGGGACATCTGCATTTGTGTTTACAATCAGCAAAGGTCACTCCCAGATGGTGGGCTGTTGGCAGGTTTATAAACACAGGCTGGCAGATAGACATGTCTCCGCCCACAGAGTGGGATGTAAATTTTTCTTTGTAAATGAAATCAAGCTGTTTGTTGCATCATACTCGTGGAACTCACAGTTAGCAGGGGAGGGAGTTGCTCCACTCCCCCCTGACTCACCCCAGCTCCGAACTGTGCAATTCCAACTTGTGCTCCACGTGGGACATTGCGGTCTTGATGAGTCAGAAACCTGGAAGGCATCTTAGACTTCTTTCTCAAACCCAGTCCCACTGATTCTTCTCTGGAGTATTTCTCCCCTACATTTCATTTCTGTTGCCATCATCCTGTCCAGGCCACCAGTGTCTCTTGTCTTCATGACAGCATCACTCTCCTAACTAGCTTCCCTGCCTTAATTTTTTCTCCCCAATTTGATTGTGTCACTCCCCTGCTTCAAACCACTGCATATATGTTAGAATGGTTGACATAAAAAATACGTTCAAGCACTCATGAGTATACAGAGCAACTGGAATGCTCATACATTGCTGATGAGAATGCAAAATGGTATAGCCATTCCAGAAAATAGTTTGGCAGTTTCTTGAAAAGGTAAACACATGTATAACATATGATCCAGCAATTGTACTCTTGGACGTTTTCCCTAGAGAAATGAAAAATTATTTTCACACAAAGACTTGTACACAAATGGCACATTTTTAGCAGCTTTATTTAAATTGCCCCAAACTAGAAGCAACATAAATGACTTTCAATCAAGGAGTAAAGATCCATGTGATGGAATATTACACAGCAATAAAAAGGCCAACTTTTGGTACATGCAGCTACGTGGATGAATTTTGAAGGTTATTATGGTGAATGAAAGAAGACAATCTCATGAGATTACATAGTGTATAATAATATTTATATGGCATCACCAGAAAGACAAAAAGATAGTGATAGAGAACAGATTAGTGGTTGCCAGGGGTTGGGTGTTAGGGGAGGATGTGACTGTAAAGAAAGGTTTTTGAAGTCCTGGAACTCTTCTGTATCCTGATTAGAGTGGTGATTTACATGAACCTATACATGTGTTAAAATTAAAATTTATTGCAGCTAAGGGAATAAGTCAATTTTATAAAGGGAAAAAGTCAATTTTATCATGTAATAACTTAAAAATAAAACAAAATAATACCCTTTGGACAAAAACATAAATTTCTGGAATGGGTATTAGAGCTTCTTCACTGCCTTCTCATTAATTTGGTCTTTGGTGCCTCTCCTCCTTGATTTTTTTTTTTTAAGATGGATTCTCGCTCTGTCACCAGGCTGGAGTGCAGTGGTACAATCTCTACTCACTGCAACCTCTGCCTCCTAGGTTAAAGCAATTCTTCTGCCTCAGCCTCCCAAGTAGCTGGGACTACAGGCACGTACCACCATGCCCAGCTAATTTTTATATTTTTAGTAGAGATGAGGTTTCACCATGTTGGCTAGGATGGCCTTGATCTCTTGACCTCGTGATCCACCAGCCTCAGCCTCCCAAAGTGCTGGGATTACAGGTGTTAGCCTCGGTGCTCAGCCCTCCAGTTTTTTTGAGACTGTGTCTTGCTCTGTTGCCCAGGCTGGAGTGCAATGGTATGATCTTGGCTCACTAAAACCTCTTGTCCCAGGTTCAAGTGACTCTCCCTGCCTCAGCCTCCCAAGTAGCTGGGATTACAAGCACCTGCCACCATGCCCAACTAATTTTTGTAGTTTTTAATAGAGCTAGGGTTTTGCCATATGGGCCAGGCTGGTCTGGAACTCCTGACCTCAGGTGATCTGCCCACCTCAGCCTCCCAAAGTGTTGGAATTACTGGCATGAGCCACTGTGCCTGACCTCCTCCTTGATCTTTATCTACTAGAAATAACAAAACACTTTTAGCACCCCAAACGCACTATGCAATCTTGTCTTCAGGTTGTGCCTTCCACCTTATTGATATGAAAAACTACTATTCATCCTTCAAAATCTTCCTCAGAGCCAGCTTCTTCCATGCAGCTATTATTTTTTGACTTCTTCTCACCACCATATTTAAGCACATCCTCTACTATACTACTTCCGTATCTTGTAAATTGTTTCACTACTGTGTCTTACATCTCATTATAATGGGCTAGTGCCAGCTTCTCTGTGCAGGCCATGATGTTCCACTTTTTGTCCTGGGATCTTCTCTGACAGTGTGGGAAATAGCTTGGCCCATGCTCAAGCAGAGTCCAGAAGTGTTTGGGTGTCACCTGAGGCAGCTCTTAACCACTCAGGGCAGGACCAGGCGGATAGGTGCTCTGCTGGTGGAGAGTTCTGGATGGTGGTCTGGACGCTTCTCAGAGATCCTGCAGAATTGAGCCCTGGTTGTCCACGGCAGCAGCTGGAACACCCCTCACACTGTGCTGGCTTTTTCTCCTTTCTGGGACACTCTCTTTGCTCCTTCATGCCTGCTTCCTGGGAGCACTTCCCAAATAAGCCACCTGCATTCAAATCCTCGTCTTGGACTCCACTTTTGAGGGAATCAATCCACCACAACTTCTCATATATCCTGGGTAGGGAAGATCTGGGATGATCTGCAAGATAAATTTTCCCAACAGAGTCTATTCTTGGAGTTAGGAGACCATGGCCTTGAACTTTTCTGTTTCAGCGACCTCAGAAAATTCCGCCCAATTGGACTAGCCACTCTCTGTGTGATCTCCTTCAGTTCAGCTATAAATCACTCCTTGGACCAGGCTCTGTTACAGGTTGGATTTTCCAGAAGCTGATGCGGAGATGATTTGGGGTGCAAAACATTTATCAGGGAGCAACTCCTGAGAATGGAAGAGGGAGAAGGCAGGGTGGAAGAGAGGAAGGAGTCAAATGGCATCGGAGGCCTGACAGCATTGGCTGACCCAGTACAAGAGGCACCTGCTGTCTCATGGACCTTCCCTGTGCCCATCAGAAGAGCTGGGCATTTGATCTCCCATCTCACTCAGACAGTATGACTGGACATGGGCTGCCCTGGGAAGGGTGTGGCTTCAGGTGAGGCAGCTCTCTCCAGCCTGAGACTGACTCTGAAGGAGCTACAGGTTGAAGCCATCTGTTGGCCACACCTTCCACAGTTGGGCAGTAAGATGTGGTCAGCCAGAGATAACACATCTGAGTGCCTCTAATGTTGTGACCTCTGAGCTAGAGGGCTAGATTCATCCTGGGTGGTCTTGAGGACAGGAGAAAACTTGAGGTTTTCCTTGGTGGGTCCAGAGCTGTCCCTCAGAGCTGGGGAGCTCTTTGGGGAAAAGGCTAGGTGGGGACTTGGAAGGGAAGTAAGTTTTCTCTATCCTGGACACACACCACATTCAGGCATTTTCCACTTACTATATGTGACGAAAGCCTGAACTTGGGGCTCGCTTTCGAAGTGAGTATAGTCTTGGAAGGAAAAGGTAGTCCCTGTTGGGCCCCTGGATGCTTGGCTTCAAAGGCTCAGGGGTAGGTGGCCTGTGCAAAATGAGGGCACATCTGCTTCCGTACACCTTAATTACACCTTCCCTAGGGCTGGGAGAGCCAGAATTGCAGGTGTTTGAGGCAGCATTGCAGGTCTTGTCCACTCACCCTTGCTAACATAGCAGACCAGGTTTTTAATTCCATGGGGTCAGGATGGTAGAGGATGATTTCCCTGGTGAAGACTGCCAGGCAGATCTCTGCTTGGTGGGAGGAAACAGCAGGGACCTGGGGGATGGAAGGAGAAATGAATGCATGACAGGTCTTAACAACCCAGCAGTGTGCTCTCAGGGTGGGTGCTTCAGAAGCCACAGGGAACACAGTGCTGAGTAAGTCCTGGGGCACACTGGTCAGGGGCTCATGCTATGACGCTGTCTCCCCAACCTTGCCTCTTTCACTCCCTTTAGGAAAAGACTTATGAATTTCCCAGCCAAGGGCTCCTGAGAGAGTAAGTGCTCAAGCAACCCTGATTATTTTTGGAAGGTCAGCTGGGTCATGAGTGTGGTTTCTGGGAAATAATTTGCATTGAATGCCACAATGACTTATCAGATTGGGGGACATACAAAGAGGATTTTGGGCTTTGTTGAATTCTCTGAACTCCTGAGTTTGGATTCTGCTGAGAAGGAGAGATGCTGTTTGGGAATCCATTTTGTTTGCCAAGATGGAATGGAGAAAAATGTCCTGCTCTGTAACAGCTGTTTATTGCTGCATAACAAGCACCCAGTTGCTTACAACAGTAGTCATTGTATTCGCATCACTAATTTGGCATGAAATCTGTGGCTGCAGTCATCCTATGGCTTGGCTGGGGCTGGGAGGTCTAAAATGATCTCATCATGTGTCTGATAATTGGTTACTGGCTGTCAGCTGAACCACATTTCCCTCCCCTCACAGGCTATCTGGGACTTTCTTATATGGTGTCTGTGCTCCAAAAGCAGCAAGAAAAAGTAAGACCCCAATGTACAAGATTCTTCTTGGGCCATTCTTGTCATTCTTTCTAATGTTCCATTGGCCAAAGCAAGTCACTTGGTCAAGCCCAGGTTTAATGTGGAGGATCCCATACAAAACTGAGAATACAGGGATAATTACTATAATAATCTAACACAATGTGTTCTGGAAGAAGTTAGGTGCAATACCTACCTCATTCATTCACTTATAGTTAACAAATATTTATTCAGCATCAGCTAGGTTCCAGGCAGTCATGGACAAAGGAAATTTCACAGTGAACCAAGCAACAAATATCTCTGCTCTCATGGCTTTTGCAATGTAGTTGGGGAAGTTAGACAATAAACAAAATATTGTCTGATGGTGATAAGGACTACAGAGAAAAATAAAGCAGGAAGGAAGACAGGGCATCCAGGGCTCCTTGGCTCTGGGAGTTGTGGAAGATAACCCCCGCAGGGAATGAAGTTGGCAGAAGGGAAAATGCCCTGGGTGCCTTGGTAAATGTTAGGGCAAGCAACAGAATGCCTGACCCAGAGAAAAGGTTAGGGGTGGGGGTTTATCGATGAGGCCAAAGGGAGATGTTGCAGCTTTTTGAAGGAGATTCTTGGTTTTCCCGAGGTTAAGATGAAGCTGATCCTCACTCTGAACACTTATATGGAATCTACAGTTTCAGAGAGAATTAGCGTAAACTGGACCCCTCCACAACACCTGTGTGTCAACAGATCTGTAAGGGAGAAAATACCTACTATTATCCTTCTCTGTACCCAAACTAGAAGAGTTAGCATCCAGAAATCCAGAAGAGGAAAGAAGAGGAGATGTCTCAGCACTGGACCCTGTCCTCTTTTCTCTCTCTGCAGCTTGATCCTGGCTGAGGGAGAGAACAAGAGGAGTTTTGAATCAAGTTTGACATTGAAGGAAAAAGTAATTCACAGGCATGAGCCTGTATTATTGGAACACTATTATTTGAGTAACTGGAAGTGAGTGAAAAACTGTGAAAATGGACCAGGGTGTCACTGGTGGCTCCCTGAATTTAGAATGAGAAAGGCTCATTGTCCATATCCTCTGACTTTCCATCTGTTACCATAGAAGAATTGTCAGGGCCCCTATAGGAAGCCACTCCCCTTAGCTGTGTGCCAAATCCCATCCCTTTTTGCTTCTTCAAGGACAGCTCTCCAGCAGTTCTCCCCTCTTATCTCCTAATGCCTCAAAAATTTCCTCTCGATCAGATCTTTTTCTAAAGTATAGAAGCAATACTGCTGTTACTCCCCACTTAAAATGTCAATATCTTGACTCCATTTACTCTCTCAGCTCCAACTCACTTCTCTGCTAACCTCTGCAGTGCCCCCATTGCAGGGTTTTCTATACGTACTGTCTCCACTTCCCTTCCTTTCTTTTTCTCTTAAACAGAATCCAATCTGATTTTTCTCCTCCCCAGTCCACCAACACTGCTATTGGCAGGATTATCAATGACTTTCATGTTACCAAATCCAATGGCCAATTCTGAGTCCTTGTCTTGACTGAGAAGTCAGGATTATTAATCATTGTTAATATCCCTCCTTTTTGGTGCATTTTCTTCCCTTGGCTTTCAGGACACCACAGTCTTTTTTGTTTCTTCCTATCATATTGTTCAGTCCTTCTCAGCCCCCTTTGATGTCTCCTCCTCTCACCACCTCTGAAGGTTGGAGGTTCCAGGGCTCAGACCTTGGCCATCTTTTCTTCTCTGCCTTCCCTTGATGATTTCATATGGTCTTATAACTTCAAATACCACCTATATGTCAATGACATCCCAATTTATATCTCTAGACTGGACCTCTTTCTAACTCAACTCAAAGATATTGAGCTGTCTGCTGGACATTCTCACTGGATGCTATATCATACAGGAGAGACTGGACTGTGCTTTACTAGCAGTGACCTCAAATCTCAGCAGCATATCACAAAATCGGAGTTCTCACTCCTGCTTCATGTTTCTCATGCTCTGCACCATGTCATCATCACTCTAGGACTCTGGCTGATGGAACAGCTCCCACCTGGAACATTACTGATCATAGTGCAAAGAAAAATGGAAAACATGGGAACCATAAACTGATGCTTTAAACTTTTGCTCACATTTCATTGGACAAATCAAGTTCCATGGTCAATGTTGATATCAATGTAGTGGGGAGGCGTGACAATATTCATGCCCAATAGACATCTTGGCCCCATCTTTTCCCAAACGAAACTCCTTCTCCCATGATCCTGCTTCCCTCAGGCTTCCTCATCTTAATTGATGTCAACACAATACTTTTAATTACTCAGGCCAAAAATCTTGCAGTCATTCTTGACTTCTCTGTTCCACATATTCAGTCCTTAGGCTATATCGTCACAATGTATTCAGAATCTGACCACTGTGCAGCATCTCCACAACCACCTTATCTACCTATCAACATCTCACTACTTGATTGTTTCATGTAAGTACCATGTGCTGACCGATGACGTCACTGGAGCTTCATTACTGGATAACTTCAACAGTCTCTTAATAATAGGCTCTCCTACCTCCATCCCTGACTCATCCCCTGCTCCCAATAATCTGTTCTGAACACAGCAGTCATAGTGATTCTTTTAAACTGTAAGTCAAATAATTTTTTTGTCTCTGTCTGAAATTCTCCAGTGACTCCCCATTGACTACCTATTTTTCCACAAAGTGAAACCCAAATGTTCCCACTGGCCCTCAGGATCCTTACACTCTGGTCCCCTCCAAATGCTCTCACTTCCTCTCCTGCTTTTCTCAGCATTACCCACACTGGCCTCCACGCTGTGCCTTCCCCCAGGGCCTTTACAGTGACTGCTCCCACTGCCTGAAGGCCTTTCTTTCCAGATAGCTAACTGTCTCCCTTTTTTCTTCCTTTCCACGTCACCTTCTCAGTGAGGTCTACCCTGAGCATCCATCTGAGGCTACAATCCTTGGTTCCAGAACCTCCCAATCCTATTTTTTATTCTCCCAGTCTTGTTTATTATTCGCCTGTTTTGTCTACTGAAATGGAAGCTCTAAGAAGGCAGAGCTTGTTGGGTCTGTTTCCCTCACTGTTGTGTGTCAAGTGTCTAGCACAGTGCCTGACATGTGGCCGGTGGTTGATATTTACCTGTGGAATTAATGAATACATCACCAGCACCACAGTGTAATGAGATTTTGATTAGGAAAATCTTCATTCCAAAGGAATCTAAAGCCTTGAAAGTCATCATGAGATGAATCCACATTAATCCAGGATCGATTTTCACCACAGAGTATCAAAGTGTGCCATGGGGACTCTTGTGAGGGTGCAAGATTTTAGGCAGTGCGTGGAGGCAGGGGTTTATGTTAATAATTGTGTGCTCCTTCTAATTCATTATGACAAGTGAGCCAATTTTTCACATGTGGCAGGTAAGTAAAATTTCTTTTTATAGTGTTTGTGTATAAGAAAACAAAATAGATTGAACTGAGAAAAAAGTAAATAATACGCATAGATGGTAGGTGATGTAGCAAAAGCTGGGAAGATGGGATGTAAATGAATGACACAGGGGAGGCCCTGGCTGGACAGAGGGATGCGGAGCTGGGCTGGGCAGGGCTGTGAACGTGGATACAGCAGGATCAGGCAGGGCCTGGCTCCTGGGAGTGGGCTGGGTCTCTTCCCCTCCAGGCTGCCCACCTGCTGCCTGGGCTTGGACTCCAGCAGGCTGCTGGCTCCTGGAGAAAGGAAGGCCTAGGAAGTAATGCTGTGTGTAGGGGTGCAGGAGCCACAATGGCACCTCCGATCCATCACAGTCAAGTTATAATTGCCATTTTCCTGAAGTGTGCTTTGCTTCATTAGGCTTGAAATAAACATATTTTTTTTGTCTCAATTTTCATTCTGGCTTTTTCTCTGCTGACCTCTTTTCTTCCCCATGCTCCACAAAGATGTCTGATGTTTTTTGCATCTTAGACTCAAAAGTCCATCCTAGGGTGATGGAGAGACAGAAGGAGAGAGAGAGGAGAGAGAGATATCATTACAGTAGAGAAATCTCCACACCTCTCAAAAGTCATTTGAAATCTCTAATGTCCAACAATCTTCTTCATGCCCCATCTTAGGAAAAAGAGAGGAACCATAGCTGTTATTTATTTTGGCAATCCTTTACTCTGCTGTCAGAGGGTCTACTCCAATCAGTCCCGTGCCCGTTTCATATGGGAATGATGGCATGAAGGAGGGAGATGACATACCCAGCCTCTTGGCTTAAGTAGAGCACCTCTCCATCTTCACCTAGTCACTCTTAAGTCACTCCAGATTCTCCTAGTCCCTATAAGCCCTTTCTCTTCAATTTGTCTGCCTTCAGGAAGCCAGCATGAAAGATTTTGAAGTGATTGGACTTCATTCATCCATTTGTTCATCCATCCATCCATTCATTCAGCCAATTTATTTGACAATAGTTACTGAAGTATTTGCTACACACATGATGCAATGTGTGGTGAGTTGGTATAGAAGGAAGGTGGAGAAGTTATATGGGCTCAATATTCACAGCCTCACAGACACTCTGTGATGAAGGTAAGATAAAGCTTGTTTTCTCCTTACACATCTAGACAATATGAGGCCAAGAGAGGGTGAAGACATTTCAAGGTCACAAACCAAGTGTGTGGTAGAGTCAGCCCAGAACCCTTGTCTCTAGTACTCCATGCCCTCCATCTTGACTGGTGAGTTTAGGCTGGAAAAGAGGGAAGAGGAAGGCAGCTGACCCACCATTTCTAGAGGAAGCTTTGGTGCATTTTTCTTTCCCTAAAGTTCTGCTTCCTTATGTTCTATTGGAATAGCAGCCCAGTTTGATAAATCTTCAAACTATCTAACCTTATGTAGGTACATTTTAATCCTGTCTGACTTCCAATGGGAAAATCATCAGCTCTGATATAAGACTTTGAGATTATAGGTAAATCCTCAGTTAGCATGAAAGTATCCACATATGTTACAGCTGGCAGAAGAAGCAGATCATCTGAAGGTACCCACATCTGTGGTGGACATTTCCTAGGCTTGCATCTATCCTAGGTGTGTTAGCTACACTAGGGATTTACAGCACATGAGACAGACACAAGGCCTAACCATGAGCTCTGACTTAGGGCTGCAGGTATCCTATTTTCTCATTCTGTTTCTTGTTCTAATGGACACAGGGTCTCGTTTATAAGGCTAATGCATGTGGTTAGTTTAAGCAGAGAGGGTCTCCTAAAAGCTGCCTAGAAAGCAAGGAGGTGCTAAGAGGACTTTTCTGTTGCAAGGAAGGCAAAGAGAGGAGAATGACATGTAAACATTCTATCTAGAGCACCCATTCACCTCTCTACCACTCTGTGTCACGTGGTTCATTTCTGTTGTCTTCACAGCAGTTATGTTGCTCTGAAATTTCTTTTTTAAAATTTTCAACTTTTACTACCGATTAATTGGTACACATGCATGTAAATTGTGTGATGCTGAGACTTAGCGTCCCAGTGATCCCATCACCCTGGCAATAAGCATAGCACCTAGCAGGTGGTTCTTCTGCCCACACCTGCCCCCTTCCTACCCCACTTAGTGCCCCCAGTGTCTATTGTTCCCGTCTTTATGTTCATGTGTATTCAATGTTTAACTCTTACTTATAAGTGAGAATATGTGGTATTTGGTTTTCTGTTCTTGTATTCAATCACTTAGGATAATAACTTCCAACTCTATCCATGCTGCTGCAAAGGATATGATTTTATTCTTTTTATGGCTTCATACTATTCCATGATGTTTATATACCACATTTTCTTTGCCCAGTCCACTGTTGATAGACACCTAGGTTGATTCCTGTCTTTGCTGTTGTGAATAGTGCTGCAGTGAACTTACAAGTAGAATTGTTCATTGATAGAATTGAAATGTCTTATGCTTTGTTTCTTACTTATTATAACCTGCCTCCTTACTTTAATGAAAGTCCATCATAGCCATTATTTTCTCTCTCTTGATCGTGTTTTCTACAATAATGCTTGGTCCAGAGGTGCATAAGACAGTCTCTGAAAGAATGAATAAAGAATTGATATCTTAAAGGGGTGCTGAGGTGTATCACATGGGAAGCAAGGCAGAAAATAGGCATGATGTGGCTGACCCTGTCAAGAACCAAAGAAACTCAGAGAATAGCACAGGTAGTGACTTGTTTATGAGCTTTGGATTTAGTCCTGGAATCAAATCCCACCTTCTCATTTTAATTTCCTCATCCATAAAATGGGTTAAGAATATTTCTTGGAGAGATCCAAGATGGCCGACTAACAACAGCTCAGGAATGTAGCTCCCAGTGAAAGCGCAGAGAACGAGTGGACGCCGCACTTTCCGACGAGTTTTTGTTGCCCACAGACCGGGAGACTCCCGGCGGAGAAACCACGCGGGTCGCCGGCGCGACTCTTTTGGCCGGCGCGGCTGTTTTGCCGGCACCCAGCG
>PVKP010033055.1:0-25342 GCA_004027715.1 Plecturocebus donacophilus | reverse complement strand
GGAAGTAAATCACTCCCCAGCAATTGCATAGCATTTCACAGGTTTAAATAAAATATTGGTTGGCTGCTTATTTGTTATTTTCATCCCCTATTCCTTCCTGTCTCCATTGTTAAACACAATTATTGGCATAAAAGAGGTTTTTAATCCCCATTTTTAGACTGTATTCTAGCCTGAGCAATAAAACAAGAATCCCATTCTCTCTCCCTCTTTCTCTTTCTCTTTCTTTCTCTCTTTCATTCTTTTTTTTCCCTTCTTTTGCTGTTTCTTTCTTTCTCCTTTTCTGTTTTCTAAAATCTCTTCCTCTTTCTTTCTTAAAAAAAAAAAAAAAAAAAAAAGAATAAGTATGATCCCCAAAAGTACAGAGGCATAGAAGCATAAGGCATAATTAGGAAAAAGCAAGCAGTTCAGTGGAATTAAATATGGGATATATAGGGAAAGTGATGGTAAATGGGATTGAAACATTGAATGGGGCTACTTGTAAAGAACAGTTATGTCATGCTAAGGAATTTTATTTTTGTAAATGATGGATAGTAAAAGTATTTGACTGTTGTAATGAACTGAATTCTTGTGCCCCACCCCCCATATTTGTATGTTGGAGTCCTAAGCTTGCTTCCCCTTCCACCAGGACTGTGAGTATCCTGAGGCGTCCCCGCCATGAGGAACTGTGAGTCAATTAAATATAAATTACCTAGTCTCAGGTAGTTCTTTATAGCATCATGAGAATGAACTAATACACAGTTCTACCAGACTAAGACAACTGCTAAATTATTTTGCAGAATTTTTCCTCTTTGATTTCTGAATTATTGCTCTCTCTGGTTATCTTCCTGTCCCATTCATTATTACTTTTCTGCATTCTTTTTGTTTCATCCTTCTTTTTAGTCTCCTTTAATGCTGATTTCTTACATGTTGTTGTTCTCGAGATTTTTGTTGTTGGTGGTGTTTTGTCCTTAGCCTGCTATTTACTTCTCAGTCTATATACTCTTCTTGGTCAATTTTATCCAGTTCTACAACTTGAATATTGCCCGAATGCTAATGTCTTCAAATTCCTGTAAGCACAGACTTGGCTTCTGAGCTCTTGATTGATACATACTGATGTTTATTCCACATGTTCACACTCCCCTGTCACACAGGTGGCTCAAAAACAGCATGTTCCAAAATGAATTATTATTTTTGTCCCGAATCTGTTTCTGTTAGTGTGATCTAATTCAAAAAATATTATCACAATCTACTGTTACCTAAATTGGAATTATGAGAATCATTCTACATTCATCCTCCTGCTTACAAGTCCAATTAATCCCCAATATCCAAAGATCCTCCCTCAATAGAATTTTTATTATTGGACTTTCCTGTCAATTCATTTGATACTGCTTTAGATCATGCATGAACGGTTTCCTAGATACACTAGCCTCCTAATTGAATGGGTTTGGGTTTGTACCACTTCAATTCTATGAAAGCTAGTTATTTCTGCATATCTTATAATTTTAAGATGATAACTTGGTGGAATATCTCTGTGGGCAGTTAAATGCTATCTAGCTTTTAATGTTTCATGTAATGTGGAGTTTCCTACACAAGGTGAATAAGCACTACAAAATTGACATAATGTTCATAGGGTTATTTCAGATTAAAAAATATAAGAATTCTTGATGTGATAATTTAGTAATTAAGGATCATTAAGATGGGTCAGCTTCCTAGAATAAGATAACTTTTTGTCTTGAGGAGTAAGCATCGTGATCTTCGTCTTACAATTTACTTGTGTAGCTGAAACTAAAATTTAAATACAGTCTTTTTGAAATTCTTAGTGCACCCCCATTTTTCTTGAGGAGTAATCTATAGCAGCTGATCAGCCTCAGCTGAATCAGCACATTTATTCCCTTAAGTCATGTGGTCAGTAACCATTGCCCAAGATAAATGTTTAACTTCTAGAATCTTCTAACTTTTTGGTTCACTCCTTTTTTCTTGAAGATAGATTCAAATCTGCTTTATAGTTCCATTCATTTCCTCATACAGCTCTATTTTTGCTTTTCAAGGTCATCAATCCAGTAAAGTTTCAAGTGTCTTGGCCTTCACAATTCGTGAGTGGTGGTAGTTCAGATCTTTCAGCCTGGGATATAGTAGTGTGTCAACTGAATTTGAAAAGAAAATCATAAACTGTCGAACTAGAAGCCAAGTGCACACAAAATAAAATGCTCTATTTCTTCTGTAGTTTCATCTCTTACCAAGAAGTTTCTTATATCATTTCCATGAATTTTGTTATGCTTGCGCAACATACCGTGAAACATTCTTTTGGAAAAGTGACAGAAAAGCCACTGGGAAAATGCACAATTCAGGAGGCATCATATTTTCATTAATGATTTTTATTCATGGCTGAATTTTAATTTCTATCATCTTTTTTAATTGGAGATGTATGCTTTTTTTTAATTGCTGTTATTTTTATAGCTGGGAAAAAAATCAATGAATTAATTGGTTGAGTAAATCAATGAGATAGTATAGATCGCCTGTCTCTGAAAGAAAGGAAAGCTACCTGATTCTGAAAGCACAGCATTTCTGTTACCTATAAAGAAGAATTACTGGTATACAAATGACAAAAAGCCTAATTAGAATTGTTTGCCGTATGCTTGATGTTGCAGTGGAAAGCGGCAAAAAGAGGCAGGGACGGTTTTCCTCACTACATTTCCCTCCTCAACCGAAGCTCATTTGGAACTCAAGAACAAGCCGTGGGGTTTTCATTCTCATCAGTCTTGACATAATGAAACTAGACAGCCCCTCTATTTCTCACTGTGACTTAGCCAGATGAGGAGAAAACAAAAATAAAAACGAGTGACTTCTGAGACGGATGCTTGTTTTTAAGGCTGTTGTAGCTTTAGGCTACCACAAGATGCCAGTGTTTTAGAGCACTGTTACTTATGAAGAGATGGCTGACTGGTTATCACTGTCCAGTTACTGAAAGGAAAGACAGCCACGCTGGGTACAAGCATACTGCTCTTATGTGCTTTTTTTCTCATAATAAATGTATGCCATACAATGCTGTTTGAAGAAATCATGGATTATTGATAGGAAAACCTTTTAAAATGAAGAAAAAAGGTAGAGGCATTATCCTTTAAGCAAAAAAGCTCTAAAGTTATCTTTACTAAGTTACTTTCTGCTATCCCATGATATGAACATGCTATGGGATAAAGTGTATTAATATAAAGTATGAGATAGAGTATATATATATAGCTAAAATGTTGGTGTTTGAATTGATAAACACTTGGTTTTAAATCTTTTCTTTCTTTTATTTTTTTTTTGAGATGGAGTATTGCTCTGTCGCCCAGGTTGGAGTGCAGTGGTGAAATCTCAGCTTGTTGAAACCTCTGTCTCCCAGGTTCAAGCAGTTCTTCTACCTCAGTCTCCCGAGTAGCTGGGATTACAGGCACACGTCACTACACCCAACTAATTTTTGTAATTTTAGTAGAGATGGGGTTTTGCCATGTTGACCAGGCTGGTCTTGAACTCCTGACCTCAGATGATCCTCTTGCCTCAGTGTCCCACGGTGCTGGGATTACAGGTGTGAGCCACTGTGCCCAGTCTAAATCTTTTTCTTAATGATTTTGTATTCCTGAGTAAGTTAGTTAATTTTCATAAGCTTAAATCTCATATGTAAAATGAATAAAAATACCTACTTGATTAGTGTTTGGTGAAGATTCAAGGAAATGGTATATATTACTGCTTAGGCTAGCTTCTGGCTTTGCTCAGCATTCAGTAGAGGGCACTGATGAATAAGAAACAAAATGAAGGTGATCAGCAAAGAGATGTTTTCCTTTATAAAAAGTTGTTATTTCTACTCATAAAATGAAACAAAGAAGTCTTCATTAGATGCATTTACCCCTAAGATTACAGGGTCTTTAAGTCAATCTCAAATGTTCACTGCTCTAATTTTCATTTTCTTAGTGTTACAGTCACATCTGAGCTAGAGGTTATTTAAAACAGATTCATTAAAACAGTATTATCAGAGCTATCATTTATTCAATATTTATTATATTCCATACTTTGCTATGCTTTTACAGGTAAGCTAAAAAAATGGACTAACGTTACACAGCTAAGAAACTACAATGTTAGTATTAAAATCTATGTCTTATTTCAAACCTTATGCTCTTATCCAATTTTGTTAAATTTTCCTCTAAGTTGCAGATTTATCTCCAAAACTGCTAGCACCAGAAATGTAGATGTATCTGGTATCTGGGGTAAGATTGAGTACATGAAGTTGTTGGATAAAACTGGAAAGACTTTATGGGAAACATAAACTGCTTTGTATTCCTAAATTCTTATTTTCTAGAACAATTCAAATTATCTAAACTATTATAAAAGTCAATGAATTCTGACTACTCTATAGTCGTGGTTTGGCAAGTCCCTGTGAAAACCACCTTCTCTTAGGACTTTGTGTAACTTATGCAGTAGGGACACTCAACTTCAATTTTCCCTGAATTATTCACTGTCTAGGGCCAATGCAAACAAAAGATGCCTTCTCAATGGCTTTCTGGAAGGCTGAATGTGATGATGCGTTACCTTACTGCCAACTTGTGCTTTTTGGATGTATCCAACTTATGTACTGATCATATGAAATCTGGACTATCTGCCTCGCCTGCTGTCTTCCTAATACATCGTGCTACAAGGAATATAGCTGCTCAGTCCACATGAATCCATCATCAACCATAAATGCCAAAGTGCCCTCCTATAAAAGCACAGGTTTTATGACTCCACATATGCAAGATATTTTCATGACTGGTAATAGAAACTGAAATATGAATTGTTAATACCACATACATTTTGTTCTGAAAAAGTAAAATGTGTTGTTATGCCCTGGGCACTTCTGAAAACTCAAAATTCCTAGGTATTTAGAAGTTTCAACAATCCCATACATAGCCTTTTCCTAGTTCTATATTGATGATTCAGTAGGCCTCGAACTTCTGTGTAAAGCTGCAATCTCTTTTAAAAAGAAAAACAGATAAGGAGAAAAACTGACCTTTTACAATGGAAGGAAAATAGAATCCCAGGAATGGCCACGAGAGAATGAAACAGATCAAGTATGTCCTGTGGTTACGTATTATTAACATGACAGATGAAGATAAGATTATGAATTGAATCTCTGCCAATGTAAAGGTTGAGGGAATGAAGCAAAGGACACAAACTGTAAAGTGTTATAATTGGTGTTACCTGCTTTTGTTGTGAAGAAAGAGGAATCTGACTATGTCTATGAGGAAGGATATGTAAATTTTTGTGTATATATAATGAATATATACTATATATACACACACTATATATGTACATACTATATAATATATGTGTATGTTTAGATATGCACATATATGAACATGCATACATATATAACCAGATGGATGGTTATATATCTTCTTCCCTAGTTGTTCTTACTACATTTGATGTAGATTAGGTCTAATTGGTGCCTAAAATAATTTGGCCTAGACCATAATAAAAAAAGACACCCAATTCTAAGGAGGTTCGTTCTACAATTTTAAAATTTATTTATACAAGAAGGTTGGTTATGGGCAGGCTGGCGAAATCATTTGAGTTGTAAAGTTGGATAAGAGAAAAGTTTTACTGATTTGATTAAAAACTCATCTGAGTGCTTGCTACATTCAGCATTTATGTTAGACTCTGTCAGGTAGAAATATGTCACTGAAAGGCATCAGTTCTTTTGCAATCTGGTCTGAAATATCTGATGGGAAATGAAAAACCATTACGGCTACCTGGTAGCAAGTCCAATTACAAATGACTCCAGAGCCCTCTGCAATGTGACCTGACTCTAAATCGTCCTTTAGGATTGTCATCCAGTCTGCTGGCCCTCTGCTTTCTGCCTACTCACATGTAATTGGGAAATGGAAGGTACTTATCTGTCTTGTTGATGGCACTGTGCTCATTTGATAACAGTTGCTCCACCAGAGCACAAGAAGGAAAGTGCATTTGCTGTAGCTATAAATTTACACGCTGAAGTGAGTAAATCATGGATATTGCAATTGGACAAGTAGACATTGGAAAGAGGGGGTGAGGTAATTGGACTTTTTCTTTAAAAAAGGAACAGTAATATAAACCTTGTTCTTCACCTTCTTTACCTGACTTCTGTTATGTTATTTATGAAAAATGCACACAAAAGAAGAAAGAAATGCAAAATAGTATTGAAGGAGATAGAAAGAGACAATCATTTCTATTTCTGGTGGAAGGAGAATCTAAGCATTAGGATTAGCTTTCACTCTCTTGATACAGATATCTTTCAAGCATTTTCCTTTGGTAGCAGGAAGCTGTCTTTCTTTTCTTGTCCTGATACTGCGCCTGAAAATGCTGTATTTTTTTTTCCCTCTGGAGTCAGCCTGGTAGGGAGTCAAGGCTTGCTTTGCAGTAGAATACTGCACAGGGCTCGTTTCATGTTGATCTTGCAAAATTCAGAATTGTGAATATTCACTGCGGGTGTCCTGCTAAAGGAGTAAATTTTCATAGACTAAACTGGTACTAAAGAAGTCCATTCAGATGTAAGAATTGAATGTAGGGGTTTTATGTTTTTATATATTTTTTTATGAATTATAAAAAATAAATGAACAAAAACCCACATCTGCAAATAGAGGGATCTAAAATCATGTTTAGAGATTTGCAGATAAAAATTTTCACCTCAGCAGGCGTTGAGGACTGTTTTGTTAAAGTGCTGTCACAGTCATAAAAGCAATGATTTTACATCTTTTATTAGCACTTCTGATTTAGAAAGCTGAAAAGCACTTTGACTTGTATGTGAAAATGAAAATATCCCAACCAAAACCGTTTCCTTTTGATAATAAATTTTTGTCTACTTTTGAGGATGACTTTACATTATTTTTTTTGGCATATTAGTAGCAAAACTGTTTCTTATAACCTAAAGCAAACACCTTTATGTGCGGCTTTATAAGGATGACCAATTTCTTGAGAAAAAGAGGAGTAGGATTAGGTAATCCACAGGCAGTTGTTGTTTCAATAACTTAAAATTATTTGAAGAATTCATATCTAGCATGGATATACTAAAATTTAGTAATGTTAATATAGTTTTAAACCATCATGATAATAAAGTAGATCATTACAATTATGTTTATAACCTTGATAAATTCTTTCCAATTTAATATTACAAAACATGTGGATTTCTTTAAGACACTGTTAACATGGGCACTCTGAGTTTCCTTTTACATCTGAAGTTTTATAAGATGAAGGCTCTTGCCCAAAGCCACACACAGAGCTAGGATTAAAATGATTGAGTCCTTCCTCCTGGTCCTGCTTTTCTCTTCACTTGACAACACATCATCCAGCAAAGGAGCAAATCAATAATAATGAAAACTTTCTCTTTCTCCCTGGAGTGTTAAAGAGAACAGGTTCACAGAGCAGTATCTATAGCAGCATTGGCTGCCTGTTGGCCAATACCTTAGCCATTCTGGTGTGGGGCAGCAGGGTTACTTGGGATGGCTAGCCTGTGGATGAAAATGCAGTAAATGATGAGAATGGCAGAGACCAGAACCCTGTGGGCTAAACATAGGCCATCTCAGCCCTGACACTGATTGGCTCTGTGACTTTGAGCTAATCACATAATTCCTCTGTGCTTTACTTTGGCCACAAGCAAAATGGAAGATGGAGGCAGAATAAATGGCTCTCCACAGTTGTGATATTAAATCAGTTGCTGGGGAATATTTCAAAACACAGGTGCTGGAGGTTGGTGTTAGTATCTGTATTGATCATTCTAAATCAAGTTGGCATTCTAAAAATCTTTATTAGGGGATGCATTCCTGTGTAACTTGGTTGGAACAAAGTATGATGGGCCTGAAAACTATAGCAAGTAGAACTGAGACCAATGTGTAGTGTGTTAAAATGAATTAAAATATTTTTAAATGCTAAAAGGATTATTGAAAATTTTAAATTAGAATAGCAGCAGTTTAGGTGATGTTTCAGCGTAACACAATTTCCCTGAATCAGGTCCCTACATACTCTTTCAGGATCCACAGCTCCCTTCAATATACCCTCATCCCAGCACTCCTATTAGTCATCATGGGGTCTGTGACTTTCGCTAAACTAATTACTGATTCTGGTGCTCTGCCTGCTGGTAGACCACTGACACTCCAATCCAGCAGCTGCCACGGCCCTCTTTTGGTGATGACTTTCCCAGGATGCTCTTTCCCAGTGGTCCCTGAGGTTGAAATGATCCCACGGCTAAAATTATTTCAAATGTTTCAAAATATAGTTATTTTCCTTTTCACATCCACAAATTCCATAGGAAACGAATCCCAGTCTCTACCTCAAATTCATTAGTTTATTGGGACTTAGAAACCATTTCCTGTGTGAGGGTAGAGGCAGAATCTGAAATCTTTCTTTCTTATTATCTCCCTTCCAGTTCTTTTGGATAACATTTCTCTATTTTTCTTTATTTAAAAGGCAACCCTCTCATGTTTTTCTACTAGAAACTCCAGAGTAAGTACAGGCCTCTGCCCCAGAAGTTCCACAAACAGCTAAATTTTTGAGTCTAAGTTTGAACTTAAAGGGGATTCACTTCAGTTGTATAAAAGCAACAAAACAATTTTAAAAAGTCACTTTAAAATATTAATATTTTTAAAATTAGCTTATATATCTGTCTTCATTCTATCCAGCATTTACTAATTTTGACACCAAATAATATATGTGCCTATAATATTTGCATAGAAAAAAGCAATAATGTCTGCTAGGTTGATCTATATGAACTTTACAAATTTAAATGTTTCTGATCTACAGAAATGGTAGTTTAATATACTGCAGCCTAAATACTTCCATTCTTCCTAAAAAACATGCTTCATTTCTGAGGTTGTCAATTAAAAAAATTACTTGTGGTTAAAAAATACCTTATCTGGGTTAATGGACTGAAGCAATCATTCATCTGTGATCTTGTTACTTAGAATATTTGATTAAAGTTTTTGGCCAAGAGGCATATATTTACTAATCACCCAGTTTAGGCTCTTCAAGTCTTGCCTGTGCATAAATATTTTGAACTATCACATTGAAATTAGAAAGTATATATTTTTTTATCATTCCCTATATTATGTAGAATCTCTGGTCTGAACAGGACATAACAAGACATGTAGCTCAAATATCTCACTTTTTAATGGAGAAAATTCTAGTACAAAATAAAGAACTTTCTGGCTCAAAGTAACTCAGCTCTAATAGTGAAATGAGTCAGGGTAGGGGTGGGAAAGGATGAAGTTGAAGGATTATCAGTCATTAGTCAACGAAAAAGGAGAGAATCTAATCTTAGAAGTCTTGCTTGAAAATGGTGGAAGTTGATATACATAAAATAGTCTTTATAAATTCACACCATTACTGAGCTGAATCTGAGAATGGTGTGCTCACTTTCTCTACTTTGGAAACACATGCAGACACACCTTCAGATTTTACATTGCTGTATGTTTTCTTATATCCTTCAAATTTTCTTGGATACTCATTTTATTATTATTTAGACTGTATAAAAATGTCATGGTTGTCAAGCGATCAATAGAGAGGACTCCTGCAAGATCAAGTGGTCAAAAACTGCAGCAGCTATAGTCAGAACTATTGAATAAGTCATGTAACAGGACAAAGATAGTTTGACATCTGACCTGTTATCTACTTACTATTAAATGTTGGTGGCTGAGGTCTCAAAGCTGTGCACACTGAAGTAAATCGTAGTCAGGTGCAGAGTGAGAGCACAGTGACTGTAGGTGTACTTCAGACATGAGCAAGCCAGAAGAAGCAAGAGAAAAAACTATGGCAGTGATAGATTTCTTTTGAGTACTAGTCAGTTTATCAAAATAAAATGCTCAGAAAGATTCTGAGGCTCTCTTAACTGACCCAAAATATACTACCTTTTGGCTGGGTGTAGTGGCTCATACCTGTAATCCCAGTGCTTTGGGAGGCCAAGGTGGGCAGATTGCCTCAGGTCAGGAGTTCGAGACCAGCCTGGCCAACATGGTGAAACCCTGTCTCTACTAAAAATATGAAAATTAGCTGGGTGTGGTGGCACACACCTGTAGTCCCACCTACTCGAAGGCTAAGGCAGGGGAATTGCTTGAACCCTGGAAGAGGAGGTTGGAGTCAGCCAAGATCATGCTACTTAACTCCAGCCTGGGCAACAGAGCGAGACTCCATCTCAATATATATATATAATGGTCTTTATTCCTCTGACAGACACCTTTAAAAAAGGTAATTATATGGCTTTCTTAAAGGAAAATATTAACTTTCTCATCTGTCTGCTTTTGGTATACATTTTGGTAAAGCTTTAGATCAATCATAGTCATATCATTTCTTGTTTTGAGATAGGCCCTGGAGTGCAGTGGCCCAATCTTAGCTCACTGCAACCCAGACTTCCCAGACTCAAGTTATTCTCCAGCCTCAGCCTCCCAAGTAGCTGGGACTACAGGCATGAGCCACCGTGCCTAATTTTTCTTCATTTTTTTTTGGTAAAAACAGGGCTTCTACGTGTTGCCCATACTGGTCTCAAACTCTTGAGTTCAAAGCCATCTGCCTGCCTTGACTCCCAAAATGCTGGGATTACAGGTGCACTGCACCTGGCCACACAGTCATATCTTATAAGAGTTCCCTTTTCACTTATTTCTTTCAATATACTATTGCATCCAGGTGAGTGATGTCAGCCAGATGGTGAACTAGGAGGTTCAGCACTCATCTCATTCACAAAAGAATGAATAAACAACTACACACTGACAAAAATATAATAGCTCTGGGAATGCTCAGACTATAAAGAAGAATCAGAAGAAACCCTGTGGAATAC
The DNA here is from genome assembly GCA_004027715.1 of Plecturocebus donacophilus. Taxonomy (NCBI): domain Eukaryota; kingdom Metazoa; phylum Chordata; class Mammalia; order Primates; family Pitheciidae; genus Plecturocebus; species Plecturocebus donacophilus. The sequence goes on along the minus strand of PVKP010033055.1, from coordinate 14,553 downwards.
AAAAACTGAGGATGCTTTCATAAAAAACTTAGAAAGCATTTTTTTAAACCAGTGTCACTCCATCCTTCAGTCTGTAGCAGTTTGGTACCAAGAGAGACCTCTTAAAGGTATTTCCCCTGAGAAGCAAAGGGCATCAGGAAGACCTCAGCAATTATTGTCACCCCTGGGAACACTTGCAATCTTCCTTACTGAGGACATTTATGATCTTCATTGATGCTAAGCCCAGATGCCAGAGCTGTCTGGAATCCACTCTATGGTGCTTACCCCAAAGGAATTGCTGTTGCTTCTCCTCCCAAGACTGGAGCGGTGGCTGTGCTGAGCCCTGCTCTCAGGGGCCTGAGTTGCTGCTCTGCCCATGCCTCTGATATCAAGACACCACTTGTGTCTCATTGTCTATGGGACCAGAGCTGCTGCCGTGTTGTGTACTAACTCCTGGAGCCTGAGTTGCAGCCATGACCTATTATCACTGGGACTGTATTTTTGCTGCACTACACCAACCCCCTGGAACCTTAGTCACGGTGCCGTTGCTCTGTGCCTCACTCATTGGAGCCTGATCTTCAACTGTGACACCATCTCTGAGGGTGCATTGATGCTATGCCTGACTCTAGGTCCCATCATTGCTGTGCTCTGTCATTTTTGGACTCATACTTCTGCTGCATCCCATCTCACCAGAGCTAGCGTAACTATAACATGCCATAGGGATCCAGATCCTGGCCCTGTGGCTATCTGCATATGCCCATGCCTCAGTTACTGGTACCACAACCACAGCAAATGTGCCCATGCCCCAGCTTCCATGAAGTGTGATAGTTCTTGCATGACCCTGAGTCCAGGAAATTGGCTTGGCTCCAGTGCTACTCTGAGTGCCTATGCACCTACCACTGCTGTGATCCTCAGTCCTAGTGCTACCATGAGTGCATCCATGCCAGTGCATGACCAGGTGTCAAGAGGGATATTCTCCAGTAGAATTTCCCTGGATAGAGGAAGAGGAAAATAGAGGGACCCAGCAGCCTTAGCAACCAAAGACCTCAGTAGTCTAGCTGTCGCTGCCATGGCAGATACCCATAACCTTGGCCACCAAAGACCTCTGCGGTATTTTTCAATATTGACCTCAGCTGACAGAACTGCATGGAGACTATACTGCTGCTTCTATACTGTTAACTGGGAGACATTGCACCCTATCCAACTGGCATCCTTAAATCCACCAGCAGTTGAAATTCTTTCCCCACTGAAGTCCATCTCAAAAGGCTGAAAGAGGTGACTGTGCTTTCACATGTATAGACATTAATATGAGATCACCAGAAACAAGAAATAGCAAAGAAACATGATACTGCCAAAGGAACACATAAATATATCAGTAACTAATGTAAAAGAAATGGACATAAGAGTTACCTGAAAAAGAATTCCAAATAATTATGTTAAAGAGGGAAACAGATAACTCGATTAAAAAATGAGCAAAAACCTCAATTAGACATTTTCCCAAAGAAGATATACAAATGGCCTATAGATATATGAAAAGGTGCTCAAGATTTCAATCATCAGAGAAATGCAATGAAAACCACAATGAGATATCACTTCACACCTGTTAGGATGGCCATTACCAAAAAGATAGGAGAAAACTAATGTTGTTGAGGGTATGGAGAAAAGGGAACTCTTGTATACTGTGGGTGGGAATGTAAATTAGTATAGTCATTATGGAAAACAGTATGGAGGCTCTTCAAAAAATTGAGAATAGAACTACCACATGCTCCAGCAATCCCACATTTGGGTATACATACAATACGTATTTGTACACCCTTGTTTATTCAGCATTACTTCCAATAGCAAACCTATGTGTTCATCAGCACACAAATGGATAAAGAAAATGTGGTTTATTTATACAAAGGAATATTATTCAAGGTTTAAAAAGAAACCCATTTGTAAAAATGTAAATGAATTTAGAATACATTACGCTGAGTGAAATAAGCCAGAAACAGAGAGATTAATATTATATATCACTTATTAGTGGAATCTAAAATAAGCTGTATTTAGAGCAGAATTGTGGTTCCTAGGAGCTGGATACAGGGTTGACAAAATTGGATATATTGGTGAAAGTGTATAAACTTTTAGTTATAAGATTAATAAGTTCTAGGGAACTAATGTACAACATGATACTTATAGTAAATAATAATAATAATGTACAAAGGCTCTTCAACTTACAATAGGCCTTCCTTGACCAATATACCTATTGCAAGTTGAAAAAAATCATAAATTGAAAATGCATTTAATACACCTAACCTACCAAACATCATAGCTTAGTCCAGCCTACTTAAACATTCTTGGAACACTGACATGAGTCTATATGTGGCAAAGTTATCTATCACAAAGCCTATTGTATAATAAATGTTGAATATCTCATGTAATTTATTGAATGCTGCAGAAGTATTTCTACTGAATGTGTATTACTTTTGCACCATTGTAGGGTCTAAAAATCATAAGCTGAACCATCATAAGCCAAGGACTGTTCGTATTGTATACTTGAAATTTGCTAGGAAAGATCTCAAGTGTTATCTTCACTTTTTTTTTTTAATTTTTCTTTTAGTTCTTAAAGATGGGGTTTCACCATTATGCCCAGCTGGTCTTGAACTCCTGACCTCAGGTGATCCACCCACTTCGGCCTCCCAAAGTGCTAGGATTATAAGCATGAGCCACCACGCCTGGCCCAAGTGTTATCTTTATAAGCACACACACACACACACACACACACACACACACACACACACACACACACACACACAGTGACATGATGGATATTTTAATTAGCTTGATTGTGAAAATCATTATGGAAGGTCTACTTAAAACACTATGTTGTACACCTTAAATATCTAACATTTTTAACATTTTAATTATACCTCAATAAAGCTGGAAAAAATATTGCCTCCAATCCTCATTTAATGAGTAGGATTTTCCATGTATTTATGAAGTTCTTTTCCAGTCATCATTTTGTCCTGCATTCTCACCTCCTCCCTTTCTGCAATTGTTTGTTACTTGCCTAAGGTGTACATAAAGTTAAACCTGTTAGAGGTGGGAGCTGTGGACCTAATAAGCTAGAGCTGTCAGTTGGTGTGGATTCTGGGATGATTCCAGCTGCCTGTCTGCTCATTTTTAAAAGAAAACATCATCAGCAGAGTTGAAGCTAGTATCCTTAGAAAAATATACAAATCTCTGACTGCTCTTATAAAACTCACAGATCTTGTCAGAGTAAGTTCAATGTTGTTGACAGATCATCAATTGAACAGTGCTCGTGTGAAAACAAATGTGGGAAGTGAGTGGTGTGTGGCTTTTTGTGGGGTGACAGTGACTCTTACCAGATTGGGAGATGAGCAGAAATCCGTTTTATACTCAACTTTGGCTCCAAAGCAGAAGTGCTGGATTTCAGAGTAATTAATTTACTAAGACTATCAGTTGTTCCCTCCAACCCATAGCTATAGATCTTGCCTTTACTTAAGTGTATTATTATTTCATCCCATGATTTTTGTTAGTTCTGCTAGAACACTAGGGCATGATTTCAAGTACTCTGCTATTTTGACATGAACTATGCCTACTACTAGTTGAGGCTTTGATTCACCAGTGGTGTGCTTTAGGGTTTATTGGTGATCATTTGCTTATTTCTTATTTATGTATTTAATAATGACAAAGAAAATATTTTTGTTCGATCTACATCAGAGCACCACTATGTAGAATTTACGCCAACCGCATGAAATGCGTTGGAAGGGCAGGGTACGGAGTGAGTGACTTGTGTTATGCTGTCTAGACACTGTGTGACTTGGGCAACTTATCCTCTTTGAGGTTTGGTTTCAATATTCGTCAAGTGGAGATGGCAATGCTTACTTTGCAATATAGGATTAGCAAAGTCCTGTGATTAAAACAAATACACAAACAACTTCTTTAGTGTTTGACATATAAAAGGTACTTACTGGTTAATACTTTATATAACAATAATGGCGATAACAAAAGAAGAACCATTTATTAAGAAAGCAGGCACTAGAATTCAGTGATTAAAGACACCGCCCTCAAGAGTCTCGGAGTACACAGTTTTGTAGTCCAGATATCTCCTGAATGATTACCACGTGTTAAGTTACTGAAAGTACCACAAGAAGTCCCCATAATTCCTCTGTGACATAATCCAGAGGCACAGGCCTCAAGAATTTAATCATAAAGCCTTATATAGAGGCATCAATAAAAATAATCTGTCAAAAGGTCTTTGGCTCTAGTAAATGAAAGTATGTTTCAAAAGACTCACTTTGAGATGGTTTTGCCTTAGTTTTATCAGAATATTAGTTTCAGAATGACCATATTTCTACTTTCTAAAAAAAGAAATTGAGGTACAGAGTTTCAAAATTGTGTCAGCAAAAACAGGATTCAGGCTTTGTAATCTCTAGATCTTCCACCATCCATGATCACTCACTGCTTTTCTTTGTTTCTTTTCAGTAGAAAGAGGAATGTTTCAAACCATGATAAAGTCACTTAACAGAAACTTTATAAGAGCTGCTTTTAGATATCCATCAGAGATTTATGATTCCAACAGCCTTGTACAGTTAGTGATTTTAAATAAAATACAAGATAAAATAGAATATTTGGTGATATACTTTTCTATTATAGTGATAACATCTATTAGAAGAAAATAAGCCCAATGGATGCATAGAAATTGAGAAATGTAATTAAATTATATTCTTCCTTCGCTCATTTTTAATAAATGAATTTAATTTAGTTATACATTTTTCTGTAAGACTGGGGAAAATGTAATTTATCCGGAATAGAGCTATATTAAGAAGGCCTATGTAATTGCTTAACTTTAATATTGGTGGTTTTGAAAGCAGTTTTAAAACACATATGTGTACAGCTAATAAGTCACATTATTAAGATCACTTTAACTTGAATATATGCAGAGTCTTTATAGGACATTTCTAAGGAATAATATATTTTAATAACTTCCATCAATGTTACTGAAACGGTAAAAAATAAGACGGTTGTTCTGCAGGGTTTAATTAAATCCATCACACGAGTAATTGAATATGTAAATATTTCATTGAGTGATGAACCCCACACAAGAAATGCTTCTAACACTTGGCGATATTGAACTTGTGATGCTGCAGTTTCATCAGAGAGCTAGCTAACCTATGTGAAAGATGGTGTGTCTAAGAAAGAACAATGAGCTTCAATCAGAAATAAAAGTGATCTGAAAGCTTTCAGATTAGAGCTTGAATTGTTTTTTTCTCTTTAACTATGTCTGATTTACACCTATTTCTTTTTAAGAGTGTAATTGTAATTTTTAGCATCTCTGCTTTTAAATTTAGTGCAAGTTTAAAAAAATCCAGAATACTGCTGGAGATTAAAATCCCTTTTTATCATGGAAAAACTCTCGGCATTATTGAATTACAGACTAATTTACAAAACTTTCAGCTTCATACATGGATATGTGGTATCTTTTTCCAGACAAATAACTGACAAATACCAAGATATCTTTGCTTTCCGTCAACCTAGATCTACATCCTTTAACTACCAGCCACGTGCCTAGTTGAGTTTAGTGAAGAACGTTCTCTGGATTGTAGAACAAAAACCCACATTAGACTTATCTTAATATTCCTTTTAGCATTATGATTTACTGTGTTTTTATTTTTTGGCTTTTTAAAATTAAATTTTTTGTACATAATATGTGATATTTTATTACGTGCACAGTATATATAATTATCAACTCCAGGTATTTGAAGTGTTCATCACTTTGTTGAACTCAAAGTATTGGGAACAATTCAAGGTCACTGTCTTAGCTACTTTGAAATACACAATACATTGTTGTTAATTATAGTCACTGAGCTATAGAACAATAGCATTTAGACCTTTTATCTAAGTGTATATTTGTACCTGTTAACCTACCTCTTCATTCCTTTCTCACCCACTTGTTCTCCTCAGACTCTTGTATCTGTCATTCTACTTTCTACCTATATGGATCAACTTTACTGCATCTTATCACTTTAATCTTGAAGAATGAGTGGTGTTCATAATCCAGAAACCCATTACATGGTGTATACGTCAGAAATTGGTTTAGCTTCTTCCTGTACTGAAACTCACGCGTCTGTTTAATGTGCTCTGTAGGGGAAATAGAGCTGAAGACAGTGAGCACTGGCAGGAAAGATGTCAGATTCCAGCTTCAGAGTGTGTTGGATGCTGTAGACTCTCAGGTCCTTTCAGCCTGCTGCGGTCATCGTAAAGACTGATGGGAACTCTTTTTGTCTGCCAATGAGCCTCCTGTCCTCCTACTGTGCCTGCTTGTATTTTAAAAGCGACATCATAAATGATTTTGACATTCAAGATTTCATATGTAATGCAACAGATGGAAGTAGTAGCACCAATCTTATTTCAAAACTGATGTCATTTGGGGTTCATTCCACATGATGACTATTTTGGTCTTTGCAACACTCATTGCTTTGGTCACTTTGCCTTACGGACAGCAGGTGTCTGTTGAAAAATCATCTCCTTTCAGATAATGTTTTTTGTAGCCTTCTACAGTTTGGTTCAATGTCAAGGACAGAAAGGTAAGAAAGATAAAAAGTAGTTACCATGCAAATTCTAAATTGGTTTCCATACATTTTGGGAGACTTGAGTAAACATTAATAGGGAGATATAAATATAGAGGATATCATGCTTGAAAAAAATAACTTAGTCATTAAGTCTTGATTGCTTGTCTGTAAAATATTATGTATCAGGTAGAATTAATAGGATCGTTAAACAAGATGATTAAAGTACTTAGCAAGTTTAGTTCATATATAAATTAATTCAGTTTTTTCATTAATATATTTGGAGTTTTCTGGAAATAAGTGAGCAGAACATAAGTGTATAAACCTTTTTTCCCCACTCTTTCTTTCCAGAAGTTAGCCCCTCTTGTATTTCTTCTTAGACTTGGAAGCTGGAATTCACTTCCCACTTAGAATGCTTGATGAGCAGGAAATATTAGTATAGCTGCTTCTTATTCACCTACTCAACGTCAAAATGTAACAGACTGATTAAAGAGAAAGAAGACATGAATAAAATGACAGAATACACATTAAATTTTAATCACTACAGGTTTATCTAAGACATGTAGCTGGCATGCTGAAAATGAATTATATTTAGGTCAGGGAGATGGCAGTGTTGTTTAAGAAGCTAGTTGAATTCATTTAGTCACGGGAAAGGTAATGGTGAGATTATGGCAGAAAGAAAACAAATATCTTTCTGCCTTCTAACATAACCATTTAGACATTTTTTAAAAGTCCCAAACAAAGTTGGATGGTGTTTTTTACGTTAAAGTACTTGGAATAAAAATACATGTTAAAGAAATCTTATTGCAATGGAATCCTCTGGCAGCCTTCAAATTTCACTAAAGAAAGGCTCCTGCAAAGTCTGTGGGGAAAGAGATACCTGAAATAGCCCCTATCTGTCAGATGCATGCAGAAAGATGAATTTCAAGTGACAATATATTTATTATAAAATGTTAGGCTATCGATTAATGTGAAATTGTACATTTTTTTTACCATGTCATTTCATTTATTCCTTCAAAGAAATTGACATGTTTGTCAGAATGAGGCATAAAGCAATTTTAACCACCTGTCTAAAAATGTTCAAATTCCTTAGCATAACATTTAATGGAATCCACAATCCGAACCCAACCCGCCTTACCTGCTACTTCTCTTGTTTACCAAATTCAATGATTCAGTTACCCACTAGAGTACCCACTGTTGTCAAATAGCCCCTCCAGTAAGGGAAGGGATAAGGAACAGGAGCATGCTAGAAAAACCTACCACTGCCTCATCAAAGTCTATTTATCACTCAAGGCTTAACTCAAATATTATCTCAAATATTTTTTGTCTCTTTATCCTCTTATCCTCAAGGAAAAGAGCAAGTAGTATCTCTTTTCTCTTCATGCTTGTGACAAGTTAGCTATACCTAGGCCTTTGCAATATATTACTTTCCATTGTTTATAATTATTTGTGTATATTTCTTACAAATCCCTAAAATAGTATAAAATAGCAAGCTTTTAAAGAGCAAGAGAGCTTGTCTTTTTATTATTCTTTATATCATGGAACCCTGCATATCACCTTGCTAACAATCATCTATTCACATATCCATGTAATTACTCATTTATTTACTATACAAACTATGTCCTATCTGTGCACACTAAGTTGAAATAGAAACAGAAACTGCAGAAACAGGGCAGAGAGAGAGAGACAGACAGACAGACAGACAGACAGACACTTCTTGCCAGAAAGGACTAATACTCCAGGGAGAAACTATACATGTTGCCATGCAAAGCTTAAGTACAGTGATAGTTGAAATAAGCAATGGCTCAATATGGTAGATATTTATTAGAGATAATGAGAGAAGAGGTTGAAGGGTTAGAGATGTGGCATTAATTTCTTGTATACTGGGCAATTTAGATTTAAAAAAAAATATGTTTTATTGCACTTTAGGTTCTGGGGTACATGTGCAGAACATGCAGGATTGTTGCATAGGTACATACATGGCAATGTGGTTTGCTGCCTCCATCCCCGTCACCTGTATCTGGCATTTCGCCCCATGTTATCCCTCCCCAAGTACCTACCCCCACTGTGCCTCCTCTAGTCCCCCACAGCAGACTCCAGTGTGTGATGCTCCCCTCTCTATGTCCATGTTATCATGGTTCAATACCCACCTATGAGGGAGAACATGTGGTGTTTGATTTTCTCTTCTTGTGTCAGTTTGCTGAGAATGACGGTTGGCAGATTCATCCATGTCCCTACAAAGGACACGAACCTGTTGTTTTTTATGGCTGCATAATATTCCATGGTGCAGCTGTGCAATATTTTCCTTGTTCAGTCTATCATTGATGGACATTTGGGTTGGTTCCAGGTCTTTGCTATTGTAAACAGTGCCACAATGAACGTATGTACATGTGTCTTTATAATAGAAGGGTTTATAATCCTTTGGATATATATCCAGTAATGGGATTGCTGGGTCAAATAGAATTTCTATTTCTAGGTCGTTGAGGAATAGCCACACTGTCTTCAACAATAGGTGAACTAATTTACACTCCCACCAACAGGGTAAAAGTGTTCCTGTTTCTCCACATCCTCTCCAGCATCTGTTGTCTCCAAATTTTTTAATGATCGCCATCCTAACTGGCTTGAGATGGTATCTCAATGTGGTTTTGAATTGCATTTCTCTAATAACCAATAATGATGAGCATTTTTTCAATGTTTGTTGGCCTCATATATGTCTTCTTTTGAAAGTGTCTGTTCATGGCCTTCCCCAACTTTTGAAAGGGTTTGTTTGTTTTTTTCTTGTAAATCTGTTTTAGTTCTTTGTAGATTCTGGATATTAGCCCTTTGTCAGATGGGTAGATTGCAAAAGTTTTTTCCCATTTTACTGGTTGCTGGTTCACTCTGATGATTGTTTCTTTTGTTGTGCAGAAGCTCTGGCGTTTAATTAGATCCCATTTGTCTATTTCAGCTTTTATTGCCAATGCTTTCAGTGTTTTAGTCATGAAGTCCTTGCCTATGCCTATGTCCTGAATGGTTTTGCCTAGGTTTTCTTCTAGGGTTTTTATGGTGTTAAGTCTTATGTTTAAGTCTTTAATCCATCTGGAGTTAATTTTAGTGTAAGGTGTCAGGAAGGGGTCCAGTTTCTGCACATGACTAGGCAGTTTTCCCAACACCATTTACTAAAGAGGGAATCCTTTCCCCATTGCTTGTTTTTGTCAGGTTTGTCAAATATCAGATGGTTGTATATGGGTTGCATTGCCTCCGAGGCCTCTGTTCTGTTCCATTGGTCTATATCTCTGTTTTGGTACCAGTACCATGCTGTTTTGATTACTGTAACCTTGTAGTACAGTTTGAAGTTAGGTAGCATGATGCCTCCAGCTGTGTTCTTTTTGCTTAGAATTGTTTTGGCTATGTGGGCTCTCTTTTGGGCAGTATGGCCATATTCACAATATTGATTCTTCCTATCCATGAGCATGGAATGTCTTTTCATCTGTTTGTATCCTCTCTTATTTCCTTGAGCAGTGGTTTGTAGTTCTCCTTGAAGAGGTCCTTTACATCCTTTGTTAGTTGTATTCCTAGGTATTTTATTTTTTTTTGTAGCAATTGTGAATGGCAGTTCATTCTTGATTTGGCTCTCTTTAAGTCTGTTATTGGTGTATAGGAAGGCTTATGATTTCTGCACGTTGGTTTTCTATCTGGAGACTTTGCTGAAGTGCTTATCAGTTTCAGGAGATTTTGGCCTGAGACGATGGGATCTTCTGAATATACAATCATATCATCTGCAAATAGAGACAATTTGACTTCCTCCTTTCCTAATTGAATACTTTCATTTTCTTGCCTGATTGCTCTGGATAGAACTTCCAATACTATATTGAATAGGAGTGGTGAGAGAGGGCATCCTTGTCTAGTGCTAGATTTCAAAGGGAATGCTTCCAGTTTTTGCCCATTTGGTATGATATTGGCTGTAGGTTTGTCATAAATACCTTTCATTATTTTGACATACATTCTGTCAACACTTAGTTTATGTAGAGTTTTTAACATAAAGCGCTGTTTAATTTTGTGGAAGGCCTTCTCTGCATCTATTGAGATAATCATGTGGTTTTTGTCTTTGCTTCTGTTTATGTGGTGAATTATGTTTATATGGTACCTATGGTGAATTATGTTTATGTGGTACCTATGTGGTGAATTATGTTTATAGACTTGCATCCCCAAGATGAAGCCTACTTGATCGTGATGAATAAGCTTTTGATGTGCTATTGCAATCGGTTTGCCAGTATTTTATTGAATATTTTTGCATGTATGTTCATCATAGATATTGGCCTGAAGTTTTCTTTTCTTGTTGAGTCTCTGCTGGGTTTTGGTATCAGGATGATGTTGGTCTCATAAAATGATTTGGGAAGGATTCCCTCTTTTTGTAATATTTGGAATAGTTTCAGAAGGAGTGGTACCAGCTCCTCTTTGTTTGTCTGGTAGAATTCAGCTGTGAACCCACCTGGACCTGGACTTTTTTTGGTTGGTAGGCTATTAATTGCTGCCTCAACTTCAGCCCTTGTTATTGGTCTATTCAGGGTTTTGACTTCTTCATGTTTTAGGCTTGGGAGGGTGCAAATGTCCAGAAATTTATCCATTTCTTCCAGGTTACTGGTTTATGTGCATAGAGTTTTTTGTAGTAATCTCTGATGGCAGTTTGTATTTTTGTGTAATCTGTGATCATATCCTCTTTATCATTTTTTATTGCATCCATTTGAATCTTCTTTCTTTTCTTTTTTATTAATCTGGTTAGTGATCTATTTTGTTGATCTTTTCAAAAAACCAGCTTTTGGATTTATTAATTTTTTGAAGGGTTTTTTGTGTCTCTATCTCCTTCAGTTCTGCTCTGATCTTAGTTATTTTTTGTCTTCTGCTAGGTTTTGAGTTTTCTTGATCTTGTTCCTCTATCTCTTTCAATTTTGATAACAGGGTGTCAATTTTAGATCTTCCCTTGCTTCTCATGTGGGCATTTATTGCTATAAATTTTCCTCTAGACACTGCTTTAAATGTATCCCAGATATTTTTGTACCGTGTGTTTTTGTTCTCATTAGTTTTGAAGAATATCTTTATTTCTGCCTTCATTTCATGTTTTATCCAGTCCACAGTCAAGAGCCAGTTGTTCAGTTTCCATGAAGCTATGTGGTTCTGAATTAGTTTCTTAATCCTGAGTTCTAATTTGATTGCACTGCGGTCTGAGAGACTGTTTGTTATGATTTCTGTTCTTTTGCATTTGCTGAGGAGTGATTTACTTCCAATTATGTGGTCAATTTAAGAGTAGGTGTGATGTGGTGCTGAGAATAATGTATATTCTGTGGATTTGGGGTGGAGAGTTCTGTAAATGTCTATTAGGTTTGCTTGGTCCAGATCTGAGTTCAAGTCCTGGATATTCTTGTTAATTTTCTGTCTCATTGATCTGTCTAATACTTACAGTGGAGTGTTAAAGGTCTCCCATTATTATTGTGTGGGAGTCTAAGTCTCTTTGTAGGTCAGTAAGAACTTGCTTTATGTATCTGGGTGGTCCTGTATTGCATGTGGTATATATTTAGGATTGTTAGCGCCTTCCTGTTGCATTGATGCTTTTACCATTATGTAATGCCCTTCTTCGTCTCTTTTAATCGTTGTTTCTTTAAAATTTATTTTATCAGAGACTAGGATTGCAACTCCTGCTTTTTTTTTTTTTTTGCTCTCCATTTGCTTGGTAAATCTTCCTCCATCCCCTTTATTTTTAGCCTATTTGTATCCTTGCATGTGAGATGAGTTTCCTGGTTACAGCACACCAACAGGTTTTGACTTTTTATCCAACTTGCCAGTCTGTGTCTTTTGATTGGGGAATTTAGCCCATTTACATTTAAGGTTAATATTGTTATGTATGAATTTGATCCTGCCATTTTGATGCTAGCTGGTTGTTTTGCCCATTAGTTGATGCAGTTTCTTCATTGAGTCTATGCTCTTTACCATTTGGTATGTTTTTGGAGTGACTGGTACTGGTTGTTCCTTTCTATGTTTAGTGCTTCTTTCAAGAGCTCTTGTAAAGCAGGCCTGTTGTGACAAAATCAGCAATTGCTTGTTCATAAAGGATTTTATTTCTCCATCGCTTATGAAGCTTAGTTTGGCTGGATATGAAATTCTAGGTTGAAAGTTATTTTCTTTAAGATGTTGAATATTGGCACCCACTCTCTTCTGGCTTGTAGAGTTTCTGCCAAGCGATCTGCTGTGAGTCTGAAGGGCTTCCCTTTTTGGGTAACCCGACCTTTCTCTCTGGCTGCTCTTAGCTTTTTTCCTTCATTTCAAACCTGGTGAATCTGATGATTATGGGGTTGCTCTTCTTGAGGAATATCTTTGTGGTATTCTCTGTATTTGCTGGACTTGAATGTCGGCCTGCCCTGCTAGGTTGGGGAAGTTCTCCTTGATAATATCCTGAAGAGTGTTTTCCAGCTTAGATTCATTTTCTCCTTCACATTCAGGTACACCTATTAAAGGTAGATTAGGTCTTTTCACATAATCCCATATTTCTTAGAGGCTTTGTTCATTTCTTTTTCCTCTTTTTCCTCTAATCTTCCCTTCTCATTTTATTTCATTGAGTTGATCTTCAATCTGTGATATCCTTTCTTCTGCTTGGTTGATTCAGCTATTGAAACTTGTGTATGCTTTGCAAACTTCTTGTGTTGTTTTTTCAGCTCCATCAATTCATATGTATTCTTTTCTATGCTGTTTATTTTCATTAGCATTTCACCAAACCTTTTTTCAAGGTTCTTAGTTTTTTTGCATTGGGTTAGAACATGATATTTTAGCTCAGAGAAGTTTGTTATTACCCACTTTCTGAAGCCTGTTTCTGTCAATTCATCAGACTCATTCTCCATCCAGCCTTGTTCCCTTGCTGGTGAGGAGTTGTGACCCCTTGGAGGAGAGGCATTCTGGTTTTGGGTGTTTTCATCCTTTTTGCACCAGTTTCTTCCCATCTTTGTGGATTTATCTACCTGTGGTCTTTGTAGTTGTTGACTTTCAGATGGGGTCTCTGAGTGGACATCTTTTTTGTTGATGATAAATTTATTTATTTCTGTTTTATGATTTTTATTCTAACAGTCAGGCCCCTCTGCTATAGGACAGCTGGAGGTCCACTCCAGATCCTGCTTGCCTGGGGATCACCTGTGGCAGCTGCAGAACTGTAAGCGTTGCTGCCATTTTCTTCTTCTGTTATCTTTGTCCCAGAAGGGTACCTGCAGATGTCAGCCAGAGCTCTCCTTGATCAGGTGTCTCTTTGGATATATGGGGGTCGGGGAGCTGCTTGAAGAGGCAGTCTGTCCCTAATCGGAGCTGAAGTGCTGAGCTGTGAGCTCTGTTGTTCTGTTCAGAGCTTCTGGGCAGGTACATTTAAGTCTTCTCCAGTGGATCTCATAACTGCCTTTTTTCCCCAGGTTCTCTGTCCTGGGAAGGTGGGCCTTTATTTATAAGTTCCTGATGTACTGCTGCCTTTTTTCAGAGATGCCCTGCCCTGCAAGGAGGTAGCCTAGTCACAGTCTGCCAGAAGAGGCATTGCTGAGCTGCCGTGGGCTCTGCCCAGCTGCTGTGTGAACTTCCTTGCAGTTTTGTTTATAAAGGTATAGTTAGAACTGCCTTGGTAATGGTGGATTGCCTCAGTAATGGTGGACTGACTCGATAATGGTGGACTGCCTTGATAATGGCGGATGCCCTTCCCCCAACAGAGCTACACCATCCGGGTCCAGTTGTGCTTGCTGTGAAACTCTCAATCCAGAGCAGATTGCTGGTCTTTGCGGGGGTGGGACCTGCTGAGCCAGATCACCTGACTCCCTGTTTCAGCCCCCTTTTTTTCAGTTGAATGGACAACTCTGTCTCCCAGGTGTTCCAGGTGCCAGTTGAAATGGCTGCCCAGATTTGAGTGGGTTTTTGTGTGGAGACCCACTGCACTGGCTGAAACAGCCGTGCTGGAGACTCATGGCACTTTTCCGCCCAGGAATCTCCTGGTCTGTGGGCA